>JAWQRP010001561.1:0-18573 GCA_033557875.1 Quadriops clusia | reverse complement strand
TAATCTCGAATTTGTTGTAAAATCACATAGAATACTCTTTAATATACTCATGATTAGAATGTAAATTGTTTGATTGAATTGTCTCCTTTCCCCTGAAGCTATGAGTCTGCTCTGAACAATAACGATTGGATTTTATATTGCATGATTTCACACTGGTTGAAGGACTTGTCTACGGATAAACACAACTAGGACCTCCTAGGACGATTACGACACGAGCCACTACCTAATACATAATATCATCAGAGACAGAAGCACCCTTAATCGCAGATATAGACGCTGTTCATTTGAGGTTCAACTCCGGGATAAGAGATATAATAAGGAAATATTTCTATAGTCCTCGTTTTGAATTGTTACAGTATATGAACCTTATTTCATCGTTATATCGAATAAAATTAGTATTATTCCATATTTATACTCACAGTACTTTTCGCCTAACAAAAATCTTCGTATATAAGAGTTAAAAACGCTCAAGGTGCTAACGTTTCTTGCTTAAGAATCGAGTCGTGTTGAGTTTCATAAGGTAGGCCGGAATATTGCGTCCATCACTGTCGAGTGCACTTTAAGTTCGTGTAATTTTACAGTTAATTAGCACATGTTGGAAGGAATAAGTAGGTTGAATGACGTGGGGGGTGATTGAGTGACAGACAGTGAGCGGATCCCTACTGGGCAATGCTGCGTGACCAGCAGGGAGCCGATGACTGTACACTGTATCCTGACATGCATCAGAATGTAACAGGTCAACAGACAACCGCATGAATTCCCCAAATGGAAACTCTTAATCGAATAAACTGAACACGACAATTGACGGGGCGAATTCTGAATAGAGTGAAGCCTCGATTATTCGTTTCAGAGAGTTTTGTTTTCCCGCATATATCGTCGTTTGCACAAGGTCCCGACAAATGCCTCTGCAATCAATGTAATTAAAAACCGCATTTATCGTTTGTCTTTTCATGTTTTACCCCATTATTCGCTCTAAAAATCTTGATACTCTTCAAAAGCAAATTTTTTTTGTTAGAGTCGTTTACTATTGTTTAATATCGGGCCTGCCGGGTGTAAATATGTATAGACAAGACATGTTTTCCCAAACTATCCAGAAGTTACTTAATAATTTGGATATTAGATTTTATTGTATTCAAAGTAATAATTCTTAACGAACAAAATGTGTTTTCTTTTTAGAGAAACTCTAAATAAATCTATCCAATTAATTTTTATATCAAAAACAGTTAAAATATTGAAGACCTACCAAAGATCTAGGGCTTTAAATAAGAGAGGTAAATAAGTAACTAAGAAATAAGACAGGTATGGGAGCAAAGACGTACCAAATATCTAAGACTTTAAATAAGACAGTTAAAGGAGTGAAAACGTACCAAATGTATAAGGCTTTAAATAAGACAGTTATAGGAGTGAAGACGTACCAAATATCCAGGGCTTTAAATAAGACAGTTAAAGAAATAAGACAGTTAAAGAAGTAAAAACATACCAAATATCTAGGACTTTAAATAAGACAGTTAAAGTAATGAGACAGTTAAAGGAGTAAAAACGTACCAAATATCTAGGACTTTAAATAAGACAGTTAAAGTAATAAGACAGTTAAAGGAGTGAAAACGTTCCAAATATCTATGGCTTAAAACACAGTTAAAGGAGTAAAAACGTACCAAAGGTCTAGGGTTTTAAAGACAGTTAAAGGAGTGAAGACGTACCAAATATCTGTCGCTGTAAAGATAGTTAAAGGATTATATATCTATGGCTTTAAAGACAGTTAAAGAAATAAGACAGTTAAAGATGTGAAGACGTACCAAATATCTATGGCTGTAAAGATAGTTAAAGGAATATATATTTAAGTCTTTAAAGACAGTTAAAGAAATAAGAGAGTTAAAGAAGTGAAGACGTACCAAATATCTATCGCTGTAAATATAGTTATAGGATTATATATCTAAGGCTATAAAGACAGTTAAAGAAATAAGACACTTAAAGGAGTGAAGACGTTCCAAATATCTATGGCTGTAAAAATAGTTAAAGGATTATATATCTAAGGCTTTAAAGACAGTTAAATAAATAAGACAGTGAAAGGAGCGAAGACGTACTAAAAATCTGTGGCAGTAAAGATAGTTAAAGGATTATATATCTAAGGCTTTAAAGATAGTTAAAGAAATAAGACAGTTAAAATAGTGAATACGTACCAAATATCTAGGGCTTTAAATAAGACAGTTCTAGAAGTGAAGACGTACCAAATATCAATGACTGTAAAAATAGTTAAAGAAATATATATCTAAGGCTATAAAGACAGTTAAAGAAATAAGACAGTTAAAGGAGTGAAGACGTATCAAATTTCTATGGCTGTAAAGATAGTTAAACAGTTATATTTCTAAGGCTTTAAAGACAGTTAAAGAAATAAGATATTTAAAGGAGTGAAGTCGTACCTAATATCTACGGCTGTAAAGATAGTTAAAGGATTATGTATCTAAGGTTTTAAAGACAGTTAAAGAAATAAGATATTTAAAGGAGTGAAGACGTATCAAATATCTATGACTGTAAAGATAGTTAAAGGATTATATATCTAAGGCTTTAAACACAGTTAAAGAAATTAGTCAGTTAAAGAAGTGAAGACGTATCAAATTTTTATGGCTGTAAAGATAGTTAAACGGTTATATATCTCAGGCTTTAAAGACTGTTAAAGAAATAAGATATTTAAAGGAGTGAAGTCGTACCAAATATCTATGGCTGTAAAGATAGTTAAAGGATTATAGATCTAAGACTTTCAAGACAGTTAAAGGTATAAGACAGTTAAAAGGCAGTCAAAGAAATATGGCAGTTAAAGAAATAAGACAGTTAAAGGAGTGAAGACGTACCAAATATCTAGGGCTTTAAATAAGACAGTCAAAGAAATATGAGAGTTAAAGAAATAAGACAGTTAAAGGAGTGAAAACGTACCTAAAATCTTGGGCTTTAAATAAGATAGTTAAAGAAATAAGACAGTTAAAGATATGACAGTTAAAGAAATAAGATAGTGAAAGGAGTGAAGACGTAGCTAAAATCTTGAGCTTTAAATAAGACAGTTAAAAATTAAGATAGTTAATGGAGTGAAGGCGTCTAACTTAAAATTTGTCGATTTTGTAATATTTTCTGAATTTCCAGATATACTTTGTTTCACTTTTGGTTTTCTTCGCTTATTTTTTTTAATTGAATTATTGAGATTGATATTAGCTGTTTGAACAACAGGAATTTGATTCGATTTGTTAATAACATTTTCACATTTGTTGATGTTAAATGAATGTTTGGATTCTGGGATTAAATTTGATATAGGAGACTATGTAGACTGCTTATAAAATTATGAGAATTTAACATTAGAATTTAATACAGAGGACTCAAGATCAAATAGATCTTATTTAGCGAAGCCATTAATGGTCGGTCACCTCCTCATTGAATTTACGCGGCATACCGCAATTACGAGTAGGTACACTAGGTGGCGACATTGGTTCAATAGTAAATTTTCTAAAGTTGTAACTAAAATAAACTAAATAATAACTTGCAATTCGAGTAACATGCAATAAGAAGAATCTGCAATTTGAGTAACTTGGAATTTGAGTTACTAACAATCAGGACAATTAATGAAACAGTTGTAAATGTGAAAGTTCGACCTGTTCCCCAACAATAGCTCTGCCCTGATTAATACCAAATGAAATACTTTTATTTCCACGTGCAAAGTAAGAAAACAATAAATCATCTGGCCGGCTTATTTATGCAAAGCGGCACGCAATTAATCTCCAGTAAATTTATTTCGACGTCCAGTAATTAATGGCGCAGTTATTATTTTTATTTATTGTTTCGCCGTCCAATAGTTAACATTTACAGTTGCTAGGTTTTTCCAGCGGAACCAGCTTAAATAAATTATGTTGTACCAATAAAACTCGTTATAAATTCAGGCCAATAATGAGCTGATAAAACGAACGCTAATGAATAATAACAATTTAGGCGGATGTCGGCGCTTTTGACGCGGTGCGTGACTGCGTCACATTGATTTGTAGACGTGAAATAATTACCCACGGACTGTTCACTTTATTAATATTCCAGCTCGATATCATTTATAACGGAGATTAAGTGTAGGTAATATTTAGACATAATGGCCTTTGATTATTAATGCTGCCCATTAGCTGCGGTGTTCCATTGGTGGCGTTTAGTAATATATATTCCGCTCATTTAATTTTCTTTCGAAATGGAAATATATGTTAAGCAGACAATAAATGGGATACCTTTAAAGCTTGCGCTTTTCCACGGGAAAGTTGCTTTCTATTTCATGTACATTTTATTTGGGACACAAAAATAATCACACAAAAATAATCGGGTCTTTTTTAATTAACCATTTCAATCAATGGAAAAAGGTCCTTTGAAATTTGCTTTAAAAATTATCCCTCATTTTAGATTGCGTTCTAAAATTGATGTTGTATATGCCTACTTGTATATGCCTACAACATTCTGCATTAAGCCAGAGAAAAAAATTCTGCATTAAGTTATAAAAATGTGTGTTATTACAGGGGGGCATCATGCGATACATTCAAAATGTTATGATTGCCCCATAAATCGCGCAGATAAACTTTTACTTTGAATCGTAAGCGGCCGGGTCTTATGAACACGCACATCGTTATATCGCCGCATTTGCATAATTATTCGCTTACTTTTTTAATTAAGATAGTGCATGCGTCATACGGGGCACACATGCGACTGTCATTTTGTAATGAAGTTGTTAAACATTCCTATCAAGAACACGGTGCCAGTCGCGACACGCGAAGTTAACCGCGACAATTTGTACATATCGCGTCGGGGACCTGCCCTTTTGAAAAACTTTGCGATTTATGGGCCCTTTTAATCTGAAGTGTATTGATTGAGTGAATTATGCGAGCGCGGTTTTACAGATTGAAACCAGTGATGGTAGCGCAAGTTGTGGTAAAATATATTAAAAAAAAATAAAGATTGTTTTTAGACACAATTAGGTGCGCACTGCCTGGTTTTGAAATTGAGTCGGTGGCTGGACGGAAGGATCACGAGCATATTGTGTAAAAAGAATACCATGCATATATAAGTAGCTACGTTTGTTTTATTTAGACTTACTCATTTAGCTCGCCGAAGTTGAAGAATGGGCTCGTCCTAGGCAGACGTGAAGACGGTCTCTTTTTATCAGGATAATAAATGAATGGAGTAATAAGCAGCCGTAACAGGGAGCATCTTTCAAGGGAGCGCGTTCCAATTTCTAGCAGATGAATGTGTGCATTGAAAGACGGCATTTGTCTTCATCGTGTAAATCAGTGCGAACGGCAAACACAAACTTGAACGGTTTTCTAAAGCGGGTCGACAAGATAGAAAGATCGCCTGACAGCGCGCCAGAGTGATGAGCCCATACGTCTTGGCTTCCCTCCCAACTCTTCCAGCGACGCTGAAAAATAACCCTCACACTCGCAAGTCAAGAGAACCGAGGGATGTAAGCGAGCGCCTAAAAGAAAACGTTCATCTTCCCTATTTATATCCGCCAAGATGACATGTATATGTATGGCTGCAGACACATCTCATTTACAGAGAAGCATAATTCTTTAACACTTTCCGCGAGAGTGGCCGTAAATCTGAGTTTGTGCCTTGTAGTTTATAGCGGGCTGCCCGCGCGGCCCCGTTGATTTATTGACGGCGGTGCGAACCAGATGAAGGATAAATGTAATGGATGAACCGCTAACATTAATCTGCATAACCGTGGAGGAACGTCAGGCGGCCCTTGACTAATAGTGTTTACGTCGCCGTCGTTGCGGCGAGGCGAAGTGAGGAAGGCGTCGCGACGGTGAGGAAGGCGTCGCGACGCGACGCTGCTCGGCAGACGCTAGACCGTCCATCGACGCTGTGCCATCGAGACTTGAAGCATACATAGTCTCTACATCTCTAAATCTCACATCTCTAAATCTCACATCTCTAAAACTCCCTATATAGTTACATACCCACTCTAATATTTTCAAATTGTTATTTCCGACATAAGCCACCAAATATATGGGGTAGTAGTGCTCCCCATCTCGAGTAGGGTAGTAGTGTTGGTTCCCCACCTCGATTGGGACAGTAGTCTCGGTTCCCCATCTCGATATTGACAATAGTCTCGGCATCATACCACGATTGGAGTAGTAGTGTCGGCTCCTCATCTCGGTTGGGGTAGTAGAGTTGGCTCCCTACCTCGATTGGGGCGGTAGTCTCGGTTACCCACCTCGATTAAGGTAGTAGCAATTCACTGGTAGTAGTCGGCTCCCCACCTCGATTGGGTGGTAGTGTCGGCTACCCACCTCGATTAGGGTAGTAGCAATTCATTGGTAATAGTGTCGGCTCTCCACCTCGATATGGACAGTAGTCTCGGTTACCCACCTCGATTAAAGTAGTAGCAATTCACTGGTAGTAGTCGGCTCCCCACCTCGATTGGGACAGTAGTCTCGGTTACCCACCTCGATTAAGGTAGTAGCAATTCACTGGTAGTAGTCGGCTCCCCACCTCAATTGGGACAGTAGTCTCGGTTACCCACCTCGATTAAGGTAGTAGCAATTCACTGGTAGTAGTCGGCTCCCCAGCTCGATTGGGACAGTAGTCTCGGTTACCCACCTCGATTAAGGTAGTAGCAATTCACTGTTAGTAGTCGGCTCCCCACCTCGATTGGGACAGTAGTCTCGGCTACCCACCTCGATTAAGGTAGTAGCAATTCACTGGTAGTAGTCGGCTCCCCACCTCAATTGGGACAGTAGTCTCGGTTACCCACCTCGTTTAAGGTAGTAGCAATTCACTGGTAGTAGTCGGCTCCCCACCTCGATTGGGTGGTAGTCTCGGCTACCCACCTCGATTAGGGTAGTAGCAATTCACTGGTAATAGTGTCGGCTCCCCACCTCGATTGGCACAGTAGTCTCGGTTACCCACCTCGATTAGGGTAGTTGTAATTCACTGGTAATAGTGTCGGCTCCCCACCTCGATTGGGACAGTAGTCTCCGTTACCCACCTCGATTAGGGTAGTAGCAATTCACTGGTAGTAGTGTCGGCTCCCCACCTCGATTGGGACAGTAGTCTCCAGTTACCCACCTCGATTAGGGTATTTGCAATTCACTAGTAGTAGTGTCGGCTTCCCACCTCGATTGGGGCGGTAGTCTCGGCTACCCACCTCGATTAGGGTAGTAGCAATTCACTGGTAATAGTGTCGGCTCCCCTCCTCGATTGGGACAGTAGTCTCGGTTATCCACCTCGATTAGAGTAGTTGCAATTCACTGGTAGTAGTGTCGGCTCCCCACCTCGATTGGGGCAATAGTCTCGGCTACCCACCTCGATTAGGGTAGTAGCAATTCACTGGTGGTTGTGTCGGCTCCCCACCTCGATTAGGGCATCGAAATAAACCGAAGTAGCAAGACGCAGACGAGGAAAGGACGAATCCAAGCGTCTGCGTCGGTGTCGCGTCGCTATAGCGTCTCTATCGCCACGTGTCGCTGTCGCCATGCGTCGCGACGCCGCCGCCTAGATAGAGCGCCGCAAGAGGAACGGGTGCATCTATTACATCAATAAAAATAATAAGCCGTTTTCGGGGCGTCCCTGGAGATGTGCTAGCTATTGACAAATCACATCACGCGCACCCCGACGACAATGATGAAGCGGGCGACAAAGCCCGACAAATGCGGGCAAAAATACAAGGACATGGCCCCTTCCTAATGACGCCATTTATTTCCCTTTATGAGGCAGGCGACATCACAAAGGACCGACGACCACCAACAATACATTTCCCGAGCAGCGTCTGTTCGTGCTCCGCACAGAACACTCCTCACTGTATCATACCAGACGCAGCTCTATCAATGTCAGCGCCGCCGGCGGACGGCAACAATGGCCCATTAATTCGTGCTAATGGAGCCGCGGAAAGCGGTTCTATTTTAATTTAAAGATCATCGCGCATTAGCGTCGCGACGCTGTGCTGGGTGAAGCGTCGCGCGTCTCGAAGCTGGTTGTCGTGACGCTGATTGCTGCGATGTTGACTGTCGTGACGCTGCCTGTCGTGACGCTGCCTGTCGTAACGCTAGCTGTCGTGACCCTAGCCGTCGTGACGCTAACTGTCGCGACGCTAGCTGTCGTGACGCTAACTGTCGTGACGCTAACTGTCGCGACGCTAGTTGTCGTGACGCTAACTGTCGCGACGCTGATTACCGCGACTCTACATTGGCCGTCGCGACGCTGAGCGCCGATCTCCCGATGCCAGCTCGACGCCGATCCGCTATCTAGACGCGCTGCCGATGAGGCCACCATTTACCTCGATGTTTGTCGCTTGTCTTATATATCTTGCCCAAAGTGCAAGTGCATTGCCGGGATTAGAGCTGAGCTCACCGGGGCTCGAATATATCAAGCTGATTTATGGGCGACGCGACGGTTGCTTTTGGATTTCTGTTTGTATTTATCTGCCTTGTGGATGCTACCTTCGCATATACGCTTCTTAGAGCAGTTTAGAATTAGATCAATTTTGTAAACGTTTAACATCCCAAACTGAAGAAATTGCCTTCCTGGAGAATTCCTCATGGAACATTCTTAGCGGGCGCCTTGAGGTCAAACCAAGGTTAGATGCAAAATTCTTTGGAAAATTTGCTACTGAATCAATGCCTACTCCACAAGCCTACTCCACAAGCCTACTCCACGAGCCTACTCCACAAATGTAGCCACTTAGTGTGTATACTCGCATTGTGGTATGCCGCGTAAATTTCAGTGAAGAGGTGACCGACCATTGAAAGCAGCAAGGAACAGTTTTCCCGAACCTAACTCACCAGCAGATAATTACCCCAGTGCGCGAAATAAATTTAGTTGATATTGATGGTATCGGCCCTGCACACACTCCATCACGGTGTTTGCCACTTAGAGGGCGTGTTCGTCAATGATAAACTGCCGGCGATGTATAATGCGCCCGGATACGTAGTGTATATTTAATAAAATAGCCTGTGTGAGTGTTGCTGAATAATAATGTAATTTGTTGCTGCCAACGGTGACCTCACGCCCAGAGGCCACCAGATAATCATTAAAGTTTACAGTGAGAGGTTTTCTCCGCGCCGCCTACATCACACTCGCATGCCGACTCGGCCTCATTGTCATTATTGCAGATATATACCTTCCATTAATCACCCCTGGACGGCCTTTCGAAGTTATGTGTTGCGCGGGTATTTACTTGTTCATATATTATTTTTCGAATAAATCATCTCGCGGTGGTGTCGTTACTATACGGATAATGTTTGAGGTGGATAATGTTTAAGACGGATAATGTTGAAGGTGGATAATGTTTAAGACGGATAATGTTTAAGACGGATAATGTTGAAGATGGATAAGTATATAAAGAGTATGCCGGTACATGTATGTCCAAGTGCATGCAGTGACATAACTGTTCGGTTAAAATAAAACACTTATAATTTTGTTGGAAGAACGGGTACACTGCTAGTCTATACATATAAAGGGCAAACCTCATCTATATAGTCATCAACGTAGGGCCATGGGAGAAATCTAAATTTTGGAGGGGTGGTTCCTTGAGGGTCGCAGGCGCCTATTAAGAAACAATTTTTTGAAATATGCTCGCTAAGGTGTTCAAAATGCGATTTTACTGCTAAATTTGACAGTTCAAGATTTAAAAGCCGCCATTGTGTGGTGTGTTGACATTAGTCACAAAGTGTATCTCAAACGTTATTGGTCGGTCACTGCTCTAAACAACACCGAGCAAACGCTACGTTAGGAAATTTGCGGCCGCTAGGGTGACATTTCAAAGTAAACATAACATAGAATTTAAGTTGGTGGAAATAAACAAACTGAACCCAATAATGCCAGCAGAAGTTAAATGAAAAATCTAGTGAGAACCTTTTGTTGAACTGGAACGGGAAGGGAAATAAAGTGAAATAAAATTAAATTAAATTATTATTAAATTAAAATAAAACAGGGGAATGGAATGGGACAGAAACTACAACGGGAACGGGGATTGAACTGGAACGGGAAGAGAAATAAAGGGAAATAAAATTAAAATGAATTATTATTAAATTAAAATAAAACAAGGGAATGGGATGGGACGGGAATAGTTTTAGCGGGAAAGGGGATTGAACTGGAGTGCGAAGGAAAATAAAGTGAAATAAAATTAAAATAAATTATTATTAAATTAAAATAAAATAAGGGAATGGGATGGGATGGGAAAATGGAACGGGAAGGGAAATAAAATAAAGTGAACTAAAATAAAATATGTTAAAATTAAACATAACAAAATTAAATTTAATTAAAGTAAAACCAAGCAAGGGTACGGGACACGACGGGAGGGGACGGGACAATGTCTTCA
Source organism: Quadriops clusia (assembly GCA_033557875.1). Lineage (NCBI taxonomy): Eukaryota > Metazoa > Arthropoda > Insecta > Coleoptera > Hydrophilidae > Quadriops > Quadriops clusia. The sequence goes on along the minus strand of JAWQRP010001561.1, from coordinate 8,237 downwards.
CCTCTCTTCCACTCTCTCCATGTACATTGCATCCTCACCCCTGTTAAAAAGACCATTTACTCTAACTTCGTTCGAAGAACGGGCGGGCCTGCTAGTCTATACATATAAAGGGCAAATAATGAATCCACTATAAAATGTGTTTGCAATTTACTATATCTTCATAATCAGTGCTCGCTCTACAACGTTTTTCTATGTCAGTTCGAAATTTTTTTCACAATTAAAATCACAGTTTGACAAGAAATTTATACATCTTCTTCACAAAATATTGGCTAACGATTCCGGCTGACGATTCCGCGGACAGCTTAGCGAATAAACAGCGCGAACGTGAACGCGAGCGCGAACGGTCGGAGCCGTCACTCACGCTATTCAAATGATCTTAATTAGTCGTCTAACGGCTCGCACCGGATACGTCGACAGTCATTATCGTGACAGCATGTTATCAGGCTGTTATTAAAGCGAGCGCGACACCAAGTAATTTCGTAGGATTGCGCATTCCATTACGTATGCAAATCAGAAAGTTGATAAAATGCAGATCCAATTTTTGCCGGCTATCAACTGTAATCACGATGGCGGGCTCACACCCGGCAGACATGTAAACCAGACAGCTAACTGACAGCTCGACTGCGCGCCAGAGACAGCTGACAGCAACAACTTGCTATTCCGCCACATCGAATATTAGCTGGTGTTGATCACGGGAAAAACTCGGATATGTCTTAAACTCGAAGGCTAAGGAACGTAAGGCCAAGGAACATGACTGCACCGTTTCAAATATTAATTCGTCCGCTATGTGTCTAAACGTGTGTTGAACGTGTTCCCAGCGACATCAAAGACAACCTTGGTAAACAAACGATCAGTCATGCAGCGCCTACTAATTGTTATTTTCACCCGAAAGAATATGCATGACAAAAGCCGTCAATACGAGTAGTAGTAATGCGAGTAATACTAATGCGAGTAGTACTAATGCGAGTAGTACTAATGCGAGTATCTAGTACTAATGCGAGTAGTACTAATGCGAAATCACCTCCCATGATTAAATTGATCCCCTCTAATGTTTTATTGCTCGATGCGGAATTATTAATCGCAGACAGTGGGGCGAGATCGCGAGCATTTATCTTCTTGAAATATAGTCATAATTTCCTTTCAAACGATAAAGACATTCATTTATCAAACATAATTGTATAAATTATTAATAACATGTCAAAAGCTGCAAATGATTTCCTCAGACTGCATCATAAATTACCTCACATTTCCATTTGTACAGGGCTCGGCCGGTGAAAAATCCCCGTTTTCAACATTTACACTCTCAAGTATTTTCGCATTAAAATGTCATTTTTAAGCGCCGCGCCGCTCGCAGGACGCGCTGACAGCGCCGCGACGTGAAATATTTATTATTTTCAAAGGAGGCGCACAATTAGCAATAAAAACCCAGACGTTATAGGCGCATAATTCTATGCAATGGTATTCCTGCCTAAACATTTATAAATAAAACTATGTGCTGAGAGACAGGCTATTAGCATTCCTTTCGCGGAGCCGACAAAAATTTTACGGGTTTGTAAAAAACACATTTATTTTCTTAGGTATCTCATAAATTCCGCTTGAAATATGTAAAAAGTTGCATAACAGGAGGGTATAATTTTCGGAGGCTTTGGCTCCCGTTTCCACTTGTTTGTTTTGGCATTTTCTTCTTACGTGTATATTTATGTTCCTCGCTGCTGCGTTTTTTAAATTCTATTAATACAATGGGCCGGTTGTCCTTTCCCCTGCATTAATGCGAACTCGCTTTCGATACGATATTAGTTATATTAATCTGTAGCAAGAATGGGCTTCTATTAATCTGTACATACTAATTTAATTTCCGAATTGTGCCCCCTAGGTGCCCCAAAAGGACATATAAATATATAAAGAGAGTGCCGGTACATCACAACTGTATGTCCAAGTGCATGCAGTGACATAACTTTTAGGTTAAAATTAAATACTTCAAATTTTGTTCAAAGAACGGGTACACTTGCTAGTCTATACTTCTAAAGGGCAAATAATGCACCCATTGTAAACTGTGTTTGCTATTTACTTTATCTTCATAATATGTGCTCGCTCTAGGATGTACCCATTATAAACTGTGTTTGCAATTTACTTTACCTTCATAATATGTACAATAATATTATACGAATAATATAAAAATAATAACAACATTAACGTAATAATAACTCGATTTCCTAATCCAATAAGCGCGAACAATGGCGTGAAATAGGATGAAATAATAGGGTGAAATAGGAATAGGGCCCCGCACGCTCACATGTGTAATGCACATAACTAATGAATTAAAACGCGGATTTGTTTTGTCGTTTGTGTAGATCTTAATTATACTGTCAAGTTGTCAGACACTTTGCGCCATCTAGAGAGCTGTTGCATTGTGTAGGGTGACGTGAAATGACGTGGCTGTACGCGCCATGACGGCTGCTGAAAGAGGCCGATAATAAACGTGCATTGTGCGCTTCCTTTCTGCTGCGGTATTACGGGCCACAATGGTCAATTACCTGTCGTGATATGGCAGTTCATTCAGGCCTGACACGCGGACATACAACTTGAAAGGACGCCGCTAAGACTAGCGCTGAAACTAATTTCCTTCGATTATATCTTAGATTTTGTGAAAGAGATGTTGGGATCTTCTTTCGTCATTGTTTGCCGTAATTGACTCTTGTAAAGCTACACTCACGTTTTTGATGATGGGAGCCTGAATTTGCATTCTTTGGGTACACTGGGAGGAGAGGAGGTTGCGCAACGGATACAATTTGTTGAAAAGTTGCAAAAAGTTGTCGGCGAATATTTGAGTGAAGTCGCTCAAATGTAGAAAGTGAATAGAACGAGATAGATACCATAAATGCTCATCTAGATGCAAAAAAAATAAAGTTTAGCAATAAAAGTAAAAGTAGTGAAAAATGGAGGGTTCTAGCTCAACGTTCCCATTCTAGTCCCGTACCCTCCCTTTATTTATTATAATTTAATTCTAATTTATTCAATTTAATTTTATTTTATTTTATTTTATTTTATTTTCCTTTCCGTCGTCGTTCCCGGTTTAATTCCCGTTCCCGTTCTAGTCCCGTGCCCTTCCTTTATTTATTTTAATTTAATTCTAATTTATTCAATTTATTTTTATTTTATTTTATTTTATTTTCCTTCCCGTCGTCGTTCCCGGTTTAATTCCCGTTCCCGTTCTAGTCCCGTACCCTTCCTTTATTTTATTTGAATTTAATTCTAATTTATTTTATTTTATTTTTTTTACCTTCTCGTCATCGTTTCTGCTCCAGTCCCCGTTCCCGTTCTAGTTTTCCGTTTCGTGCCCGTCCATTCCGGTAATTTGCAACATCTTTACAATTAATAAATATATAATATATTATATTTGTATATAAATTATAGGTTACTTGCAAATATTTTGTAGACTACTACATTTGGATCTCAAGAATTTTAATTTTGGATCTCAAGAATTTTAATTTTGGATCTCAAGAGTTTTAATTCATTACCTACCTGATGATGGCCCTAGAGTGGGCTGAAACATGTAGTAGTCCACAAAATATTTGCAAGTAACCTATAATTTATATACGAATATAATATATTAAAATATCAACTTGTTGGGTTTAATACTTATTCATTAATAAATATATATTTACTCTTATTCAACTTCTTTTGACCTGCTGTACAGGTTAAAGGCAAAAAACTCAGTGCTGTTCCTCATCGCAGTGCCTGGTGGCCTGTGGGCCAATTGCAAAATAAGAAGACATGACTGTCAGTTTTTTTGGTTATGCTACGGCAATTTGTGACTATCCGTCAATCTGACATTTTAATCAATCAATAAATTTGTCAAAGTTTTGTCAAAATTTACCAAAGGTCTTTCGCCTACGTGCGGGGCCTTCATGGAAGACTTCGGAAGTCGAAATAGCAATAGGTTCATCCTCCGTCCTTGACTTTCCATTTTAGTGTCCCGCAAGTAAATTGGGGAGTTCGACATCACGGATTCAAAGGTGTTTATGTTTTGCGCCTTTCTATCTCCAGTCTCCGTTGCTATTCCAATCTCAAATTTATACGCAGTCTATAAACCTATGTTAGGTAAGGATCTTTTCTGTAAACAAAGGGCAATTCTGAGGTCTCACATGTAAAACTGCAATACTTGCGTCGTGGTTTTTTTTTGAAAACGAACGTACTATCCAAATCACAGTACTAACGGAATAAACGTCACCATGACAAAGAAAATTACGGGGCTACCCTTCAAATGAAAATGGGGCCCTGCCAATCAAACTTGACGGAACAAACGTTACGATGACAAATTTTAAAGTGAGAACCCTAGTTACCATTGATATGTCCTTCTCTTTCTAAAACTCCAATACGTTGGACACCGCGTTGAATACAAACAAACCTCGAATTTACACGGGCTTATATGGGAACTATATAATAAGAATATCAGTAATATTAATATTCGGTACAATATGTGCAATTAAGTATCAGGCCCGCAAATTTGGGGTTTCCTGTCATGTAAACGTTGACCAGTGCTGTACGTAACTAATTTTCATTTCGGGGAACTTGTCTTGTTCACTGTTATTAAAGAAAAGTCTTTGTATGTTACCTGAGCGGCGTACATTTCTAACGGTACGTCAGAGCCTTGTTAATCGAATATAGTTAAACCCAACATCAAGCAATTATTTTCCACTTCGACTATTCACTAAAAAGGAAATTTCTCAGTTACAATGCTGCTAGAGACACTTGATGTAGAAAATTAATACCCCTCGGAGGATGTCTGTTCTAGACCTTTTCATTCTGCGTTGTTGTTTACACTTACCGCTGTAAAGGCAGAGTTGGGCGTAAAAAATGTTGTTATAAATTTATCCAAGTTACAAATAATAATAATAAATACATTTAGTTAGAAACTTAGTTACATATTGGTTTGGTTATAAATTTTGTTGTAGCAGTACCAACAAACAAACCACGATATTATGCTAATACACCCTATCAATTTGATAGTTTAAAAACGATTACAAGAATATTTACGATAATTAAATCTGTTAATTAGACCAGCAGGAATATTAATGTTATGGATATGTACACAGCGGCCATAATTAACAGTGGGCTTGTTATGTTTTAATTAATACCTTTCTCTCGTAATAGCTCCGCAAGTAATAAACATGCATGTTATCAACTATGATATACAGTTTATTCTTGATTTATGACTGACTTCCTGCCATACATTCTCACACCTAACATGCACATTCATTCTAATCAGGTCATATATTTTAATAATACGTCTTTGTTCGGCGCTTAACATTAACTTGGGTGTTGGTCTCCATTTACATAACAATATGGTAGCGAATAATTAATGGGCATCGATGGCTAATGCACTCAAAAATGATTAGTTGATGTTTTTGTTACAATGACGTAAGATGTATAACGCAAAAGTTTAAGTTTGTATAACTTACATATTTGTATAACCTAACCTAACCTAACCTAACAAAACACATAACTTACCCCACAAATTTTGGACGAAATATACGAAATTTCGATCTGCGCGGCTTTCCTTAACATGCAAATTAGAAGCTTCAGAGAAGGACCTAACAAACAGGCAGCATTCATCAATGTTCCCAAGTCGATGCATTATTAACGCACTCCAATACGTTTTGGGAATACATTTTGTTTGTGTCTATCCGCCGGTGGCAATCCTGTCTCTCGCCAAAATTGATGGTTTCCTTTGTAAGAGTTACCGACGAGTCCTCACATTTCCCTTTTGCCGCTAAAAATAAAAATAAAAGAAAATTAATAAATGCACGAGCTAGAAATGGCGCCATCTGTTCAAGAAACGGCCAATTTACGACCTGTTCTGACATTATATTTGTCTCGAGGACACGAACCGAGGAAAACTACTTCTTTTGAGGACAAAACGTAAAAAATTATACTTATAAGGGTCGTCTCACCTTTGATAGTATTAATTTTAAATAGAAAGTTAATAAATATTTGCATAAAGAAACATGTAACGAAGTGTTTTAGAGAAATGTAGAAGTATGTATTTGTGTTGATATTAGTGGCGCCATCTCTTGGCGTATCCATGCGCGACGAGGAATATTGAGCTGTGAGGCAACCTTAACTAGTAGAGAGCATTTGCGTTGCTGTGGCTAAGGTTCGCTTATCTCGAATAAGAGAGTTAGTTTGGCTCTTTGCCTACAGGTTTCGGCAGGAACGAAACCAACATTTCATTGTGGAAACATTTGAATTTTCTTACTATTATTATACAAATATTTATACTATTATTAATAGAAATCATTTAGCACTTCTGCCCTTATCAATTAAAAATCATGCCAAGTACATGGAGACCTACCATTTTTATTAGTTTTGAAGAGTTGTGCTGATTAAATCACTGAAATGAATCTTTACAATGTCTTCAAGTGTAAAGCAATCGATATGCATGAGTTCGGTGATAAGATGTGCTCAACGAAAAAATGATCGTTGTCAGAAAAATGATCATTCTTTGATAAAAATTATCCACCTGCTGGGAATACACAAATCACGGTTTTATCTTCGATAGTCTATAAATATGAGCTTGATTTCAAATTGGGTTCACACAAGTAGTTTTCGTGATGGGGACCAAACGGAAAAACAAGAATAAGGGGTCTTTTAAGGACCCCATGGCCGTGAGCTGGATGGATAAGTACAGTGATGTGATGGAAAATGTTTGGTCTTACATTCCGAATTTTTTAAAATCGGTTATTGCAACTGTTGCAATTTTTTTGTTTGGAATTTCGATTAATGGTAATGTTTGAACATTATTCACACTTATTTCTTTTATATTTTAATTGAGTTAAACTATACTACTAGTTGAGTTTTGTATTAGTATTATTGTTTTACTTTATTATTATCCTTATTGCTATTATTAATGATATTGCTTAGTAAAAAATTAAGAACCTATTTTTAGCTAGTAATGTAAATAAGTCTATAAAAAGGCTCCCAAAAGAAATAATATTTTATCTTCAAATTTCAAGTGCACATCTGGTTTCTTATCTCAAGACAACGATGGCGCGATAAGTGTAGCATAGAGCAGAGACATTCCTGCGGCTTAACCTGTTGAACCTTTACCTCATTATCTTACCTTGTAACTCTATCGTAATCTAGTAATAATATATGCAATGGAAATATGTCAAATATTTCCGTGTAATAGTAAAGTACGAGGACGAATTTTGAAATAAAATTGTTTTTCAGGAGAATGGCTCCATATAGCTGTGCATATTGCAAAGCAATTCGGATATATAAGCCAGGAAGCAATTTCAAACAACGCCACTTTCAAGTGGTCCGAAATATCTTTGGAATCTCTTAGATTACAATATGTGCAATATTTCTTCCTGGGCTCACTCATAATATCGTACTCTATGTATTTTGGTGTAGGAGGATTCCTGCATGTAAGTTCTATGTATCACATGTGCGGTTCTATGTTCACAAATGAAACAGAAATAGTAAAAAATATATTTTATGTATGTATGGAACGTATTGTGAAGGAGTACAAATATGTCTATTAGAAAAATGTGTCTATTAGAAAAATATGCCTATTAGAAAAATATGCCTATTAGAAAAATATGTCTATTACAAAAATATAAAAGCAAACCCAAGCAACAATTTTGGTCGAAAATAAGTTAGAAAAGACTAATTTATATTAATTATAATGTTACTAGTTAATGCCCGTGAAAAATCACGGGCAGCCATGTACACATATATTTATTACCATGTACACGTATACTTATTTCCATGTACACATACATTTTATCCTACATATATATTTAATCTTATGATTTCGACATACACATATTATCACGTTCACTAAAAATTTATGCAGCAGTAATGTATATAGCACGCTTCATTTCGGAAACTTCTTTTTCCGCTAATTATATGTATGATATATATGTGCACTCTTAAACGATATGACGTCTCACCAATCACAAAGCAGTTTTTAAAAAGAACATTTTATTTAAATTTTAAAACAGAACAATATTAAATTTAACAGATAATTTCTTCTTGACCAACGTGAGTCCAAAGGATTAAAAAAAAATAAATTAACACTTATAATGATTTCATACTTGTATTGTCACTTCATGTTTTTTTTAATCCCTTCTTGCAAGTATTTGTTATGTAAGCAGTACATAATAATCTTGCTCGTAGAGCCAATTAATGGCAGTCTGTTCATTATTTTAACCATCGAGTACAACGTGAGA
>JAWQRP010001560.1:0-18577 GCA_033557875.1 Quadriops clusia | reverse complement strand
GTGTTTGTCCAAAATTTTAATCTGTGAATTTTTAATGTGTTAAATTGTAAAAAGTATAAAGCAAAGGAATAGAATGATAATAGCAAGTAGTGATGATTTGCAAAACAAATATAAAAGTGATAATAAATAAAATACTGACTACAAAGACCTGAAGAAGCCGCAATTCAGCGGCGAAACCGGTAGCCTTACGAAATATTAAACAGTGAAGAAAGTACTGGACATTTTATTTTCAACTCCATATTCATTATAGTTCTGGCTTTTTAATTGAGGCATTTCAAAAATTAACGAATTTTCACAAGTCATGAAGGTCTAACTATCATAATTTGATTAAGCTATTTCCGGAAAAAGGGAATAACTTTACATATTCCTTAGGATGGTGAATCCGTGATACTGAGAAATGGGCATAAATATATATTCCTTTTTGTTGGAATATTCGTCAGCACATTAAAATGTGTATCGAGACATAATTAGAGTTATTTCATCATATTGTTTTTAATATTGTAGGTAATTACAGGTACAAAGACTTTCGCGGCCACAATAAATTTTAATCATAATTAAATCCGAAAAAATCTACCTTTTATTTTCTTTTTTTTATTAAATTCGTTATTGTCCTTATTATATTATTAAATTTAAATTTATTGCTATATGTTTAGAGGGTATTAATGAAATTGACAAGACAAAGGAACAGCATAATTTAAAAGTTATTATAACAAATTATAAATTCTCTTTTTAAAGCTACGTAAAACAAAATAACATTATATTCTTATAAATATATGTGAAACAAAAAATTTATTAGCATCGCCTTGCGGTTGACAATGGCCTGCCCACATACGTGATTTGAGTTCCGACGTAAAGCAATAGCTCGACATACACATTCTGATAATTGCCTATGTTCGAGGTGACAAAATGAAAAAAGTTGATTCATGCCCTTTTGTGAAGCGTAAAAATCACAAGTATATTTTGAAAAGTCGACTAATTCCGTTTTGCTAGTTTAAGAGATACACTTCTTTTGAATTATATGGTTTTGTCATAAAATTTTAGTAAAATAGCGAAAAATAAATGGACATATTGCCTTTTGGTTTTAAAATTTGTCAACTTGTGCCCTTTTGTCACTGAAAATCTTGCTTACTTACAGGAATTAAATTATAATCTTTTGGTCGATGATACAGTTCGATATTTTGAATAAGATGGTGCAATTATCTCATTTTACCCAAAAATTGAGTTATGTCCTTTTGACTTCCTGCCACAGATTTGTTTCGCTTAAATGCAAAATGCGTTGAAAATGATTCTTCTGTGCGAATTGAGAACGTCATGTAAACACCACACGTGAGTGGATTAGGTCTTATATAAACTTTCAAACTCTTTCTAACTAAAAGCTGCTGACCGCATCCGTTCACCAATGGAGATCTTATCATATGAATACCTAATTATAAAATTCTATAAATTTTGTTTGCTTTTCTTTTATATAATGAATAAAAAATATTTATTAATTATTACACAAATTCCTTGTGGGACAAATCGGAACTATTAATAATCATCCTTAAATAGTAGGGATCCGCTGACCGGAGGTGTCCGCTATAAAAGATTTCACCGTGTTGCATCAGAAAAAAGCTTATATTGCCTTAAGTGAATTTAAGTGATGGTAAGCCTGTCAACGCACCTTTGAATAAATTTTAGAAGCTTATCTCAAGATCTAACTTACAACTAACTCGAATAAGTGTTGTAACAATAGTGTTTGTTTCAGGCGCTCCGGATCAATACAGGAGTTCGTCATCGTCATTTTACACTACAACCTCTCTCACCCTCACTTTCCTCTTAGCAATATTAATTAATTTCATTTCAACAAAAGGTCGCTTCGTTTAAGTGAAGCCAATAGTAGCTATTTCAGTACAGTTAGTGTTAACAGTGTAATCTCGTTGTGATTGATATTATTTTCTTGTAAATTTGAAAAAATTTTTGTGGTGCGTGCATAATAGTGATAGATTTGTAAATAACGGTGAAGATCTTCTGTTGGTAGATCTGATAACTTAAGGCAACTTGGAAAAATATCAAATATTTTTGTAAAGTACTCATTCGTGATTTATAGTGCCTTTACTAAGCTTCTTTATCGAATGTAAATGTACTAAACTCTCTAGATTATTTTTATAGGAAACAATGCACATATCAGGACAAACGCTGAGAGTACATCTATATTAATAAATAGTTATGTCGCATTAATACGAGTATACACACGTATTTAAAGGGCACAAAGATAATGAAACAATCGCACAGATGTTTTTTCTTGTTACCACAAAAATATTTTCAATTCCCTGCAATGTTTTTAAACTCTCGACATTCCAACATCTTTAATGAATATTTATAAATGAACATTTATAAATGAACATTTATAAATGAATATTTACAAATGAATATTTACAAACTAATATTTATAAATGAATATTTACAAATAAATTTTTATCCTCAAACATTTATTAGTTGACGTTTGATAAACATTTATAAACGCATATTTTATAAGTGAAACTTTTTTTATGCCTAGTTTCCTTTAAATATTTTTTACAGTTATCCGAGTATGAAGTACCTGCACGTACAACATAATAAATAACGAACATTTGACTGTTTTGCATAAATTTCATAGTAACGGCGACAAGTTTCAATTTAATGTGTTCAAATGGTTGTTAGGTCGTTTCGAAGTGGAAACGACGGCACGAGTCCGTCCAAGGCTTTTTAAAATTGTATATTTTATTATTTTTTAATCGTTTATTTCATGTTAAGTATAGATTTGATTTTAAATAAGACTATTGTAAAATCTTGTAACAATAAATTTTTATATACCTTTTTATTGGTGGTGATTATTTATCTACTGCACATGTGCTTAGATACCTACTTTGTGACATATCATTTTGCATTACAAACTAATCATGTTTAAGTTCATGGTTTATTGGTTGAGATTAGCTACAGCTTTAAAATTAAGCACGTTTCACATTATGGTGAAATTCCAATAATGGGACCACTCTTTAAATGTTTTGTAAAGAAAGAAAATGTTTTTTTTAAGAACCGTATTACTTTCAATTTTGTTTCTTAAAATATTTGCTGTAAGTGTATATACACATAATATCACACACATAATTAATAATATGAATTATTGATAATATTTTGTACGTTAAAATATATTTTGTACATCAAAATATATTTTGTACATCAAAATATTCATTCATTAATAATATTAAATTCCATTTTAGAGACCTTATGAATATATCTTTTTACCCCCTGCACCAATTGGGTACCCTGCGAGGGATTTTATGGAGGTAATTTTTTAAACTTAAGTATGAAATACACAATGAAAGAGCTAAATTAATGTGCCTATAATTCGTAGACAGGTATTCGAGATATAATTAATGTAAGTATATATTTCTTATTGGTAGAATTATTATTTTTGTTTATTTTTACTGTATTAATATTTATTAATTTACTTGACTATTTCAAGTTGTGTAGTGCTGGAAGGGATTGTTCGGTAAGTTGATTATTAAAATTAATTTATTAATTCAAATAATATAAAGGGTCTCATACACGCTCAGTTTATCACCGCAGTTTAACTCTGCAGATAAAGTTTCTGATTAAGTGTACGAAAATAATGTTGCCTTTTGGAAAATTATTATTCGTATGTATTTCATACCTATGGATGTAACTGATAATGCTCAGAATACGCATTTTCAATTCTCTCTTCACCTTAGCTTCAGATGAATATTTTCCTTTATAACGCATGTGAGTTAAGAAAGTAATGTTTACATTGTATGCATACTGTACGCAAAACAGAATCGTTTATTTATACCAAAATGTAAAATAACCGTTCAGAAGGAAAATAATTTTATTTAATAGTAATTTCCTTTGAAGGACATCTATAACTACTTTTAAAAAATTGAAAGTTCAAAAATATAACTTAAATATAGAACTAATCATTTAATTCCCATGTCTTAAAATATCTGAGGTACAGAAATTTTCAGTATTATAATACCATACTCCATTAAATATTTTTTATCTGTCGTTTGAAAAATAAATACATTGATAATATATGATTCTAGATGTTACAAATTTACATCGCAGTGAAAACGCACAACTTTATTTTCATAAATATGAGATACGAAGATACGAGTTACTGTGCCGTAAAGTTAAACTATAAACAAATTTAGACAGTTTATTAGTTTATTTATTCTCAATATCAAAGTAATATATATATATCAGTAGCTACTTGAAACTGTTCAACTTCGAAGTTATTTATTATTATGGGAAATGACTTCAAAATGCACAAATAATTTTAAATTTACAGAATAAGAAGATCAAATGTTTAAAGAATAAAGTTTATATGTTTGACTGTTTAATAGTAAACTGAATTTATGTATGAATATCGAAATCATAAATTCCATTTTACAAAATAATAATGAAGTGATGTACCTTTCCACAATTTCTAAATTTTATTTCTTTAAATTTACATTAAAATTTGTTGTTATTAAAAATAATTAAGTAACTAATAAAAAATCAATAATAAATTTAATAATAAGAATACATTAATGATGTTTATAAAATAATAATAAAAAAGTAATATTGAAATAATGATATAAATAAATTAATAAAAGAATGCATAGTAAGAAAAATTAACATAAACAAATCTAAAAAGAATTTTAATTTATTCGGAAGTCGGAATTTCTCAATAGACGACTGTGGTTTTGCCCAAGCTTGGGTATTTTCAGGCCAACATTTTCAATTATAATTCTTTATTGTTCTAATCTTGGCCCTCTTTTGAAATTTACCTTTCTTGTGGATCTTAGAGTTTTTGAGGTCTTGACTTTAAAGTAAAATAAAAACTCGTTTATATTTTAAATTATATTTTTTATTTGACGGTTCATCTATGCTTCCTGGGCTTCATCAGGATTACAAATAATCAAAAGTGAAACCAATAAATTCTTACTTACAAATCTCAAGAGAATTAACACAAATATACATTTTACAAATGCTATTCAATTAGATTAATTATTTCATCATTTATGTCTTTTCTTTTTTATTTTACTAACTTAATATTCCACATTAATATTTTCATTAACAACTAATATACTGTGTATTAGAGTATTAGTTATCAAAATAGTAGAATATAAAATATTAATGTGGAATATTAAATTAGTAGAGTAAAATAAATTGAAATTGACGATGAAATAATTAATCTTGCTAAATTTGAGAAAATTAAGAAATAATTAATCTAATTGAACGGTGATTGTAAAATATATGTTTCTCTTGATTGTGTTAAAATTTATATGTAAAAAGTTATTAATTACACTTTTGATGACTGATCCTAAACAACACTAAAAAGCATATATGAAACATCGAATGTAAAGTATACTTTAAAATATAAATGAGTTTTTATTTTACTTTAAAGACAATATCTAAAATACTATGATAGAAGAACAATTTGACTGAAGCTGAACTGTCTGTTAATTTATAAAAGGTTAGTGATATCCTAAAAACGGACAAACTACGTTTATAACGTCACAACGTTTATTTTAACTGACCGTGTGTGGAACCCTTTTTAAGTATTTGCCTATGCAGGGTTTCTCATTTTCTGCTATTTCAATGTGTTTGAGTTGAATTTAAATAGAATTAGGGTTTTTTGCTTTACTTATCGATTCTTACTCCAATTGTATTTGCTATAGAAGCGATAAGGCGTTTTAACGACATCAAAGGAATGTTGAGTCACCCTACTTGCATAATACCAATATAAATGACGTATAGCTATTTACTATGAACGTTATCTTTCACAGGAGTTGTTCGATATGCTATTAGAGGTAAGTCATTGGTTATTACGAAATTCTGTTGCGACTATGTTGCATAATTATTTTTATGATTGCAGAATACTGCAATGCAGGGAAAAGGAGTAAGTGCAATGAATTTAGTATTTTTTTTATCATACAAGTTACTACTAATGTGGTTAATAATACTACTAATAATAATAATATTTCATTAATCTGTTTTTTTAATGTTGCAAATTAATATTAATTGGTTTTTAAACAGATTGACTTCCTGTACCCTGCTGAATTTCCTATTTATGAAGATGACTACCCATCTATAAACGACCCTAGCTTAGGCATCTCTGATACGATTTTTGACGAGGAATTTGGGAACATTGAGGATTTGCCTGAAATTTATATTGAAGAAGTTGTAATTGACTAATAATATAACCGTCATTAAATACATTTTCCATGCAATAGTAAAATTAGTTATTTATTATAGCCCGATGGATAGAGTCCGGGAAATGACTCATATTATAAACAATTATTGTTCAATTGATCCGAAAGAGACGCACTTGTGGCATAGGAAAGAAGCAATGACGCAAAACGTCGAACAGTAGTAAACAATGGTTTAGTGATTGTAATTGCCTTGGGGGCATACGTCAAACTGAAAGGAAATAGTTATTAAGAACCTCATTGCGACAATAGTGAAATCTTTGCATATTTTTATAATTTATTTTGCATAGTTCCGCGATTGGACGAGAAACCTTTCACGGTAAAGTGCAATAGCACAATTGCTTAATTGCATAGTTACCGATACTATGGATGTGTTGCTAATAGTAGATACAATAAGGGAACACGAGATATTCAATAACGTGGTAATCAAAATGTTATTGATGGAAGACCAAAGAAGAACAACATGTTTGTCTAAAATGAAAAATAGAAAAATCATTCGGAATTGTTCAGTTCGAAAAACAAAGTACAAAAGATGTGGTCATTCATTTTATTGCTGTTAATGGGCAGCAGCTGAGTCATTTTGCGGTGTTATCTTAATTGGTAAATTTTCTAGGCCCAAGCGAGATGCGGTAGCATTGCGAAAACCTATTGAAAATATCCGAATGCGTCAACTCTACTAAAATGCAGCCAATGCTAGAATGTTCTTAAAAGACGAGTCAATGGCTACATATGCTTACGCCAAATGAACTCGTGATACAACGTGACTGCTAAAAATATCCCATCCGTGGAAGACTTTCATTCATAGAAAAATACGGAAAGTTTGATTGCTTTTCCTTGAAAACGTAATATTTAGTCACAAGTGAATAGCAAACTACAATTCTCCCATTTGTAGAGATAATACGACAACGATTTATAAGGTAACGAGTGTATTTGCTAGCCAGTATTGATGGAATAAATTATTATTCATTATTAATCCTGACGTTATGGATAACTGTACATTACTGCCCGTTTGTCGCGTGTGAAAGACGCATGTTTGCTCAATATTACATACATGTAATGCGCGTCTAGAATTCCAGATTATTTTGTGAATACATGATAATCAGAAGTAATTGTATTTTAATCAGTTTTATAAACTGATATATCATTGAATCTAGGTACTGATCTTTATCTTATCTGGTCCTTTGCGACAGGCACTTGCATAAAAATTCGCTATTTCAATAGGAAATAGTATAATTAAAGAAATAAGTAAATTGTCAAATTTGGCAGAAGGAGGCATGGACAGAACAAACCAGTCCTTGGACAGTGAATAAGGGAGATAGATAGAAGACTAAGGAAGTAATAGTAGTTGCACGAAAATGTAATGCTAATCTGTGCTTGTAGTGAAAAGTTAAAAAATCGAGACTAGATTACCAAAGAAGACATACGCAGGATAACAGTAGAATCGTATCCGATTTTATGTTTCTTACATAACAGACTTTATGATTCTTACATAGCAGATTTTATATCTTAAAGATTTTCAAATGGAAATGATTATCAGAGAAATCCCGTTCCTCTATAAAAGATCAAGTACAACGAGAAAAGCAATAATGAACATGAGATACAGTTATGAAACATTAAAATTCTGCAATACGTTACAAATTCTACAACACATTAAAAATTTCAAAACATTAAAAATTTCAAAACATTAAAAATTTCAAAACACATTAAAAATAAACTTATATCTGATGGGAACTTCGGACAACTCTTAAGTCAGCGTTTTTCCAAACTTCATAACATTTCTGGATTCCACTTTTTAATATAGCCTTCAGTTTTTTCACAATTTTTTCCATGCTCGAAAATCTATGCCCTTTATTGTTCTCCCAAGGTATTAACAACGAGAAAAATGTTGTGCATGACATATTTCCAAATTGTTGGTCATTCACATGATTCATATAAAATGCTTACTCAGTGTCGATTAGAACCATCAAACTGTCTCTCACAATGATTCGGCGATTGCCAAGCACAATTTTTTTTCGTATTTTCCATTTTTTCCCCTTTCTTTCGTTGTATTTCTCAGCAGTTGACGTACTTGGTTGTTAAATGCTCTTATCGTCATCAACATTTTCACGATCG
The DNA here is from genome assembly GCA_033557875.1 of Quadriops clusia. Taxonomy (NCBI): domain Eukaryota; kingdom Metazoa; phylum Arthropoda; class Insecta; order Coleoptera; family Hydrophilidae; genus Quadriops; species Quadriops clusia. Next base: position 10,235 of record JAWQRP010001560.1, on the reverse strand, counting down.
TCTTAAAAAACGTTTCTACCAATCATAAACTGATATTTTTTCATAGCAGATTCATCAAAAGTCTTTCTAACAAAAACGTTTCTAACATTTCAATCACTGAAGATTGAAGTTATATGCTATGGACACGCATGCCAATCTATGAAAACATGAAATATGCTATGGACACGCATGCCAATCTATGAAAACATGAAATATATTAAATTACTACTAACAAATAAAATGTACACGTAGGAAAAACTTCCTACGAAATTAGAAAATTCGGAGTAGTTTTTGGTAACATCTCGTATAATGATTTCAAGTAATTTCAATTCTGGAATCTAGTCTAATCATAGGAATCATTTTCGAGGTATTCCATAGTATCTATAGATACAGTGCGTTTACGGGAAATGTATGCAGCTAGCTAGGACGGCAACAGCAAAAACCACTTGTGCGACTAGAATCATTTGTCAGGTCTAAACCGTAAATAACCCACCACTATTGAGGGTTGGATGTTAATTGCTTGTCCCTTCGAAAACTAGTATGACCACTTACCACGTGTTCATAAAAACATAACATAAAAAGACAACGCTAAACTACCCAACTTTTAACAATAGTTTTAAATTAATACGAGACGAGTACAAACTTGCTATCTTCTTGCGTAAATAAACTACTGTGCGGTACTTAATAGCACACTCGATAAATTGAATCTTTGCTTTTTACGCGAATAAAGTAAAATAACATCGTTAAATTAACTTTGGACCTAATTTGTAGAATGATTAACTTTTTAATTGGGGTTTGACCTTGTGGAATACCCTAGTGAATAATCAGTATCGGACCTTGTTTGAATCCTTATCTTGATAAACATTTTTGCTGTTGTAAAATTTCTCCGATGGATTTCCAATATTCAATCAATTCAATTCCAATTCATTGCAATCGCTTTTTTAAATTTCATTTAATTTAATTAAAGTAATATAATTGCACTTGCAATAGAAAAAGGACGAAAACTCTATTATCGCTCCAATAGATTTGTATCTCGATTTTCCACAAACCTATTTGTAAAAATTATCGATGTGTAAAGAGGTAATTAATATACGTTAGTGCTGAGGTGTTAATTTATTTTTTAGAGTAAATTAACGTAGTTACGTTAAATTTTTGCTTGTGGAAAAATAAATGTGAGTGAATTAAATTCGTTCACGTGCGTAAATAAAAATACATTGTCTATTCTATTTTTTACTTGCTAAACTTTTCCTACAAAATCGTTTTCTAAGATGAATATGTATATTTTCCCAGGTTCGTCAGAGATTCAATTACTATTTTATCAGCGATGGTTGGGTTCTTTATGACAATGTACAATTTGGGCATTAATCAATAAATGGGAATTGTTACCGTTAAAAAGGCGCGTTCTCACGAGTCAAGTTTATGGTTGACCAATTTCAGTTGAATAACAGAAGTTGAATAAGAAAACTAATGAGAATCTTTTGTTTCAATAGAGTTGTTCAACTTTTTAGTGGATCAAGATGTTTGGCCGAGTTAAACTTTATCGTTACAAGTCACCTTTGAGTTGAACCATGGTTCAACTCAAAGGTGACTTGTAACGATAAAGTTTAACTCGGCCAAACATCTTGATCCATGCAGGTATTGACACGTGTGAACCTTCGAATAGCCCAATTGACTTCAAACGTATGAAAAAAATGTATTCAAGTCGCATTCAACTTTTGCTGATCAACTAAAGTCGGTCAACGAAACTTGATTCGTGAGAACTACCTGAACATTATCAATTTATTCGTTGTCTTATCTGATATGCTATTAGTTCTAGAATAGAACTACAATATAATGCTATGTACCATTATGATTGTTTCATTATTTAACGTCACCTGGATGTTTCCACATGGGCCAACTACCGACAGTAGAGATTAGTACCACATCTACCGTAAAATCAGCTAATGCCGGGGAGTTGGTCATTGTGGTCTTTACCGTGCGCGTGGAAATAACGTACGACGCGCGACTTCTGCTTCCGGATGATGAGGTACTCAATATTTTTCCCCAAGCAGAAAAATCACCGTCGCGACTGGGTTCTGAATCTGGGACCACTCGCCTTGACAACTAGGATATCTTGGCGATTTCTAGAATGTATGTATTCTACCATTAGTACTACCATTCCAAGAACGCGGAACAGAGAAATTTCTGGAAGTTGTACTTGACTATGAGAATATGTTTCCTAATGTGAACCGTTGCATAACATTGTCTAACAAACATAAATAAGTGCGATATGAATACACGTACATATTAATAAACAGTTTGCGAAATAGAGCAAAGTTTTGCTGTTTTGTAATTGCTTCAAGTACTAGCGTTATCGATTTTAAGTTTTTCTTGTAATAAAGAGTTACAACACGTTCAAAATTTTGCGCATACAGTAAAAGGGCAGGAAGTCTGTTTGCAGAGTTTGATAACGTGTCTGGGTACACAGAAAAGGGTCGTCTGTTAAGTGATAACTAAATCACGACTCGACAGTTTATTATTGCTCAATTGCAATAGGAACATGTACATGGTTACAAAAATATTAAATATGATACTATAGGCCATTCAGCAGGTTCACATGTTCTTCGTCACGTAGTCTAGTAGTTTGGAACGGTCCCAGATTAAAAGAAATGACCACTGATTTGTTTTAACTGTTTGGTGGCGACTAATGGCCCCATTCGTGACTGTAGGTACTACATAATGCATATACTTAAGCAGATCGCCTGGCAACAACCTAATCATTAGGAAATGTAATTTTGTTTTTTTTAATAATCTGCTACAGTTTGCAACGTCTGCTTTAGGATGATTCTGCTGATGGGTCTGGCAATAGATTAATTGGGTTTGGGGCAAATTTTCATTATTTCCCCGATTAATTCGAAATTTATAAGCTCGCCTGGACATCATCTATCAAACGGGAACGTCTACAGTTTCATTAGCTACGTGACCAAAAGTGGTCCACTTTGTTCTTCATTCGTCATTCTGGCGCTGACAAAGCAATCGGGCCACTTGAAGGTTTTCTAACAAAGCAAAATAATGATTCTGTTGCTAAACGGTAGATTGTGCTTGAACGACTTTCTTGACACACCAGCATCTGAGTACCACTATTAGGTAATTAAGATGCTCTTCTAAGCGACAAGTAATTTATCATCTGTTATAGATGTGCTGTAAATCAATGAGCGTCAATTGTATTCAATTGATAATGTGACCTTCATTCCTGTAATAAAACTGTTCTAGGATGTATGTCATTTTTGTATTGTATAATAACGGAAGTGTTATATAAGAATGTAAATTCATCTTAACGGCAGTAATGTCAATATTCGTGTTGGCACATTAATTTTTTATTATTTGAAACATTATTAAACATTATATTACTGTTTCCCAATATAAAATTTGTTTCCTAATATTTCTGTTGCACAATTGGAAGTAAAATTATTGCAACGTGCGATTTTACATAGAATTATTGCAATTGTCCTGAATACCCAAAATAAATATTCAAAAGTAACTATCTAAACATCAAAAAAGACTGAAACAACTTTGAAACAAAATTTGTTTATTATAAATCCAGAGAATCAATTTTGGGACTCTGCTCTCCCTTACTGAGGTTCTATATATATATATATATACCTATATGGCAGAGCGACAGAGTCGTTGCGCAACTGGTGGGGGGAGATCTGTTATAGGCACTCCATGTCACACACAGGTCATTTGTGTTTGAGTTTTCACCGTGCGTAAGATTACTTCCCTTGGGATAGTTTGATAATGTGTGTTGGAAGACGGGATAGTGCTCCGGAGATAACTACTCCACTATTGGGAATCGTTAAGAAAGTCAATGATCGCCACTTCTTCGAGCAAGATGATGTCCAGAAAAATTTTGAGGATTCTATATCCCACATGACTAACTACACGAAAGTTTGTTTGTTCGCAATTGGAGAGATGTTTGACAATTTTCAAAAGACACCCCACTACAAGTAAGTCCCTTATGCCTAGCGATATCTTATTTATTCTTCTTATTTATCTCTTTGTTTCATTGTTGCGTTCCCGTTTTTTATTTGTATATTTATTAGTAGCCATTGTTTATTCACAAGCAGTAAAAATATATACGATAAATAAAATTCATAATTTCGCTTCAACTACTTCCATAAATTGTTCGATTGGCCTTGGCGTGCAATTTTATGCTTACGTGTTTGTAACTATCGATCTACATAGTTTTATAATAGACTGACTTATCAATCATTACAATGCCTAATCCATTGAACCGAGTTTTTCTCCGATATGCCAAAGAATAAGTTTAAATTTTTCATCTCGTTGAACAATAATTGTATTATCTAATTGTTATTGTTATCGTCAATTATTTGTAATGTCTCATTAAGTGATAATAAAATAGGCTTATAGCAATTTACTTGTCCCTTATTCGATAATTTTGGCGCCGGTATTCTCAGATTAAAGTAATAAGAATATATTACAAGTAGGAACGGCTAAAAGTAATAACTATACGAACTGATAACTACTATAAGTATTAACTATTTGATAACTTCTTTTCAGAATATTGACAAAGACAACTCAACCAGCGCATCTCATCACTATTTTGGCTGTGACGTTGGTCGCATTCCTCTACTACCCCCCAAGGTCTGAAGAGGAAAATTCGCGTTCTGTGTTCCTAGCATTCTGCTACCTGGCCTGTTATGGAATCCACTTTGGATCCCAGGTTTGGATGACTTTTGTTTCCGGACTTTCTCTCTATTTTTCCTTGCCAAGACACACCTTTGGTAGCGTGCAGAAGGTTCTCTTTCCCAAGTATTTCCTCATCAATAGTGTTCTAAGTCTCTTCACCATGGTGGCGTTCATGAAGAACAACATCGCTGACTTCGAAGATACCTACATCAAAGTGCAGGTAATTTCCTTTTAGTATTAAAAAGAGCTAAAAAAAATTGTAAACCAAAGAATAGCAAACCAAAAAATGATAAACCAAAAATTAGTAAATCAAAAACTAATAAACCAAAAACTAGTAAACCAAAAACAAGTAAACCAAAAACAAGTAAACCAAAAACTAGTAAACCATAAACTAGTAAACCATAAACTAGTAAACCATACACTAGTAAACCATAAACTAGTAAACCATAAACTAGTAAACCATAAACTAGTAAACCATAAACTAGTAAACCAAAAACTACTAGTAGTAAACCAAAAAATATAAAATTAAAATATAATCTTTATACATTCATTTTTTTTGAACTACAGACACTTACGTATGCACATTGTTCGATTACCTTGGATACATTTATCATTGATAATGATACTGAGATAATTGATCAATAAAAAGATTAAAGGTGCCGCTACTAACAGAGTCGATCAAAATCAGCAACAAATTTCTATAAAAAAAATTATTTTGACACCCATATCATGTAAGTTATGTTCCAGGTGTCCTTTACTAACATAATTTTTAGGTTAAAATAAGGCAAGATCCGGTTATATAATTAAATTAAAAATTAAAAAAACTTGACGAGCCAACAAACTTGGCGTGCCAAAAAACTTGACTAGTCAAAAAACTTGCAAGGATCGTCTTATTTCAACTAAATTCTTTGACCTTGCTGGGTTTTCCACTGTAATATAATTTTTCTTCGTTTCAGGGTTTTTCCTTGGCAGCATGCTTCCTGGCGGAACTCTTGATAAGACTGTACCTCACCCCCCCATTAATCACCCTCATCACCGACAAGACCAAGTTAGAGAAAAAAGTAGGCGTTGGCTTGGAAGTTGGCAGACACGACCCTGGCCAATTGGCCGAGTGCCCCTACTACACAAAAATCCATAAGCGTTTTAGAAAAATCCACATGATCATCGCCATGGGCAATATGTTCACAATGGCCTGCTCCATTCTCCACCTCCATTACTTGGCCCACAAAATCTGCATAAATGTGTAAAAAACTACAGTATTACTACTAGACAACAGAGGTTCCTTTGCGGCTCGCCCGCGAGCTCATCTTTGCCAACATTTCCTTGCGAATAGTGTTGGGGATGAACGTGATATTAGTAAAGTCCTAGCTTTGCGTAAGTGGATAAGTCGTCGATTTTTGGTAATTGAGTTGATTAGCCTTCATTTTGGAAGGTTTCCCTCGGGATCAAAGCCCATTAAGTAAGATAAAAAAAACTTTTTACAAGTCCAAGATTATTAAACTATTTATAAAAAAACGTTAAAAAACTGAAAAGAAGTTAAATAAAACCTTCATGACATTGTTAAAAGACTCGAAATGTATAAACTACAAACTAAAAAAATATGTTAGCCTCTGGTGCCTCCAATTAAGACTTCTTTGCGTATTCATTGTGAATTGACGTAAAGCGAGGACAAAAATACACATTACATTGACACAATATAACATTACATTGACATAATATAGATATATTCAATTTATTCTTCTTCCTTTGTATTTGCGAATGTATTGCGCACGATTGTCTAGTACAGTTATAACTTATTTCATTTTTTAATTTATTTGTATTCATCAATGCTCAAATATTTATTGCACCTCATTAGTAATTGTGATTATAGCAATAAATAATTATATTTTGACTTTTTATTGTTTTTCATTCCCGAAACTTGCCTGAGATACCTTCTTCAGGCGACGAACATATACGTATTTTAACGTGTACGTATTTTAAACTTTTAATTGGCTAGGCGTAATGTGAGTATATATATAACTAGGTTTACATACACTTAGCCCAACGTACAGTGAAATAACTTTCACAATATACACCTCTGTGGTATAGTCAACCAGATTCCAATGTAAATTTAATGGACGTGTTGGTATGAATGTTTGGTTGCCTAACTCTGTATGTAATATTTCTTATCTGACCGTATATGTAAGTTCGCATATACCACAGAACATGTACCCAGCAAGCGCTGATATACATTGAAGTTAGGCAACCAAGCAGCCTTACCTCTCATATAACCACAGTGTAAAATACTGGTAGATACTCGCAAGAATGAAAGGTAAAGGAATTTGCATGCGATTGGTCAATTCAAAATTACTACCAAATCTAGACTTTAAGTAACTTCCTTGTAGCATATCATTATCAATTGATGCTATACAAATGATATAAGTTAGGTACCCAGTTAACGTTGGATGAATAGTACATACTAACTTTGGGTTAAAGTAGCGAACTGTCGCTGATCGACTGTACGAGTAAAGCTAATGGTATAGAAAAGGACACCAATCATAATTGAGGAAATTTCACAATATAGATACAGAAAAACTAATTCAACTGTTGTGAAAAAACAAGAAAACTGCTATACCACTAATAAGGCACCAAATGATATATTTATTGATAATTTGGCTCCTGTACGCTCCGAGGGAAAATGAATTAATGAAAATGTATGCTTGAAATCGACTAAAATGGGTTTATATAAGCTATTTCTATGAAATAAACCCTGGAAGAACCGTAAATATTGAATGAAACGTGATAAAACTGCATTTTAAAGTGAGAACATAATCTAATCTGGGTAGAAATTTCTCATTTTAGGGGGCTACACGGGGTAAAATCGTCACAAATGTGTATGAATGGACACCAAAAGTAATTATTTACAGGTATCTTTCTATGATTTGAACAACAAACTCGAAAAATTAAATATTCTCGTAGGCTATAAAATGACATTTAACGCGCACAATGGATGAACTGTGCACAGCGGTGTGCAGATCAAATGCATCAGCTACGCATCGTTTTTATTTTCAAAATGTTATTTATAAACTGATTTTCCGATTACTGGAGAAAATACGCACTCGTACAACTACGGTTCTATCATTATTTTGCTTGCACTGTGGAAACCTGAATGGAAATACTATCTGTAAAGACCAATACGATTTTTGCAAGAACCGATCTACTAGGTTCGTATTTTCAAACCGTTCTGTTCGAAGCTCTGCGAATTCGAAGCTCTGCGAATTCGAAGCTCTGCGAATTCGAAGCTCTGCGAATTCGAAGCTCTGCGAATTCGAAGCCCTGCGAATTCGTATGTGAGATCATATGCGGTAGATCGGAAGCAATCCGTATGTTCCAACTATTCGGTAGATCATGGTCGAAAGATATGCCTTCGAACTTCAAAGAAGGATCTCTACCTCGCTTCCGATTGTTCCGACATAATGCCATTACATATTTTGTGTACACTGGTTTGAATTTCATTTGGAATTCATACAAACTATCCATTAAGCATGGATATGAACCTGCAGAAACCTGTAATATTTCTTCGGAATTATTTATATTGTAGGTGACAGTAACTTTCTTGCACTTTATTAATGAAGCTTAGACCACGCAGAAGGGAGTAACTGCGTTCTAACCTAACGCATGATCTAAATACTGAAGAATTTAGCTAGCAAAATGTTTTTGCCAAGGCTCATGGAGATGCGTTGTCTTAGTTCCCGACTCCATACATTTCCCCCATGTTCCTTCGGGGGTTTCTGATGCTTCAATGTAGGAATCGACTTTAATGGCTTTGCGTTGGGATTCAGATCCCATAGGTTTTGTCAATGGTATAAGTGTTTTTTTATTTTGTCGCCGAGAAACTCAGAGATCCGACTATAATTGATACTTTGCTATTGGAAGATTTAAAATTCTCGGTCATAATGTCACTAGCGGCGCAGCAGACTGTTTCCAGATAGTTTCCATTCTAGGAAAGCGGTGACTGGCAAGGGAATGAAACATTAGTATTATACTATCACTCTGTCATCAGTCTGACTAGACTGACAGAAATAATAAATCATTTAAATATCGTCAGTCTGATTCATCAGTCCATCAGTCATTATATTTCACTATCAGTTTGGCGTCATTCTAAAAACAATCATAGAATTGACTCACGCTAAACTGTCCATGTAAGGTAATTTGGCTTACCCGTCGTTTGGATTTAATGTATCAATCTGTATGATCCCGTAATGATATCACTTTCACCATTATGGGCCCTAAGACTTTACATACGAAATTATATGTAATGGTAAGAGCTCTAGGAGAACCGCCATGGTTACCGAAGGCGCTGTTGACATTGCCCCTATAACTCCTTGGCAGGCTAGTCTTTGGACTGTTTCTAACCTCCTTTTGCGATTTTTTCTAGTTTTCTTCTTCTATTTCTTCTAGTGTTCTTCTGTGATTTCTTCTAGTTTTCTTCTGTGATTTCTTCTAGTTTTCTTCTGTGATTTCTTCTAGTTTTCTTCTGTGTTTTCTTCTAGTGTTCTTCTGTGATTTCTTCTAGTTTTCTTCTGTGATTTCTTCTAGTTTTCTTCTGTGATTTCTTCTAGTTTTCTTCTGTGATTGCTTCTAGTATTCTTCGTGATTTCTTCTAGTTTTCTTCTGTGTTTTCTTCTGTGTTTTTTTCTGTGTTTTCTTCTAGTGTTCTTCTGTGATTTCTTCTAGTGTTCTCCTGTGATTTCTTCTAGTTTTCTTCTGCAATTTCTACCTGTTTTCTTTTGCAATTTCTACCAGTTTTCTTCAGCATTCTATTTCGGTTGTGCGAGACCATCGGAAGAGTACAGTATATTTGGTGTTACCACGCCATTTTGGGTCTAAAGTGTAACCTTGGGACTTAGATCCCATTCCTTTCCAAGCATACTTCTGCATGTCTATAGAAACTTCGTTGCGTTGTTTGTAGTCTTTTCTACACTCTTTAAAGGATCACCTGCTGCCGAGTGTTATACTTTCAACCTAACGGGTAAAGGTTTCTTTCTCTCTTCTTTCATACAACCATTGATTATATATACTGCCACGCTACTCCGACGACGACGACTGGAAAAAAGTATTAGTCGGAAAGTCAAAGAAACACGCTTTAAGTTTACGGAAATTTATTTCATCAACTAACAACTTTCGTTAACAATAAAATTTCCTTTACTTGGAACTTTGTGCCAAAAAAGAAAAACGAGAATTAAATTATACCCTTAAATTTAGCAGTCGCGTTAGCATTTTCCCTTTAAACAGGCCTGTGTAAAAAGCAATACTACGCTCTAATTGTAATTTTAACTAAGTCCAAATAAATATAATTAATAAGAACTACTTATCTTTTCTTGACATAAAATAAACTTCCGTAAACTGAACGGAACTTTTATTTTACACTGCAGCCCCCCTATTGGCACCGTCTGCTTCTCTCAAATCTTTCTTCCTGCTTTTCCTCCTTGTCTCCTTTCAGTCCAGTCCTTCCCTTTCTGCTCCTCCTTATCTTCCTCCTTGACTCCTTTCAGTCCAGTCCTTCCTTTTCTGCTCCTCCTTATCTT
>JAWQRP010001559.1:0-18577 GCA_033557875.1 Quadriops clusia | reverse complement strand
AAGAGGAAATACAGACTTCAGTATTTATCATTTATTCAACATCTACCTGTTTCGGCATAATAGACCAATTGATGACGCCAAAAATAGGGATCACAAGTTTTGGAGGAGTTTACAAAACACGGGGCCCCTGTTCTACATCGTTCATGGACGATGAAGTAGTTTTTTCCAATAAAAAAACCGCGCCCTTGCTGGAATTCGAACCATAAACCCCTTGCACCAAACGCCAGCGCCTTAGCAATTGGGCCATCACAACGACAAGCATTTGTTAATATTAGGTGCCATATGAGTAAATGTATAAAAGGGAAGTCTACTATCATGCGCGAATGAAAAGCCAGAATTGTAGATATGTGTGTGGCCATTAAGTGGACATAGTCTATAAAATAAAAAAATCCATAAATCAAGATTTTTTGCTGCAATATTGGTATCGTTGTACGCATAATCATTCTGGGGATTAGAATTAATAATAAGAGCACCTTGAAAACTATGTATTTTTAAAAGTTATGTGCCCTTGCGCGGAAACGAAATGTCACAGAGTAAAAATTTATTGGGGTGTTTTTAAGCCCTTTATGTACAGAATTAATTTTTGGAAATTTCATTGTCCTAACTTGATAAACAAATCCATAATATTAAATAAATGTTTTTCGGCCATCCGCCATTATTTTGCAGAAATGTTTATACCATTGTATGCAGAATTACTTGCCGATTTAAAATATGTAAAAAACAATTCATCTTCATCATCACTTTTATGGATCCAAGTGCGCTTGCGCAAAAACTATGCGCGGCAAAACAAAACACTACTAGCGTTTTATGGAGCTCTTTAGGTGCTGAGTAAATCCTGCAAGTTTTATTGTTCTAAATTTGTTAATAACGCTGTAATTTAAGTGGGCCTTCTTAGCTGGACCCCCTTTATATTAGATTCATGCTCAAATAATAGTCAATGCGGGAACTTTCTGCCAATTTCGTATAATGAAAAAAATTATACCATCGTCTTGGATGAAGGTATTGACTTCAAATAAAAAACAATGATTTCTGTACGAATCAGATTACCCTTTAGATAACAAACAGATAGCATACATAGAAATTATAAATCCTAGAATAAAAGTCAACGAAAAATTTTAAAAATGACAAAAAACATACAACGTGAAAAATTTACAACGGAGCCCATTAGTACAGGAAAGGAGCGTTTCGTGCATCGATGTGCTAGATAAAGTTAGGTATGCAAATGATCCCGCAAATAAAAGGGTTCAAGTGGCCGAACAAAGGCCTGACCCTTAAAATACACGTTCTGAGCAAACGCCGTAATAAAAATTATTACTTTTAATATTGGTCGTAACCTTAATCTGCATTACTATAATTTATTACCTGCTAATTCCCGGTAACCGTCAGGGGCGGGGGGGCGTGTGAGTGGGCCAAGGGGGGTGATGGTAGGGGAAGGGGGGTGGTGATAGAGGAAGGGGGGTGGTAATAGGGGAAGGGGATTAATAGGGAAATTGGTTGGTGATACGGGAAGGGGTTTGGTGATAGGGGAAGGGAGGTAGTCATGAGGGAAGGGAGGTGGTCATAAGGGAAGGGAGGTGGTCATAAGGGAAGGGAGGTGGTCATAAGGGAAGTAGGGGTGTGAGATGGGAAACGGGTTAGAGACGAAAATTAGGAAGGGGGGTGTGAGGCAACAGAGGAGGGGGTATAAAGGAGCGGAGCCTAACTACGTCGGCCGTTAAGAAACCGTTTATTACATTTTTCGAGGAATTAATCGGTTAACGTTTTTGCCATATAATAATGTTTAAACGGTCTCGAGCAGAAATTCGAAACGACAGGGCTGGCTAACTAAGCGAGCTCGAATTATTTTCTACTCTATTATATCGCACGTAATGGAATAAAGGAGAATGTGCAGGCCTGGCGGAACACTCCGGCAACTTTTTGCCTTTTAACGTTTTAACTGCGCTGAAAGAGGAAATAACGCATTTGCATATGCGGAATATCGAGCGGCGAAGAAAATTGCGGCGGGATTCGGGCTTATGTGTTTCTCGGCTAGAAAGAAAATAATTAAAACTTTGCTACCCTGGTTCCTATTAAGGGGAAATAAGAAATGTGTTGCGTATAGTAAGTATAATATAGTATAGTAAGTATAGTAAAGTAAGTATACAAGATATTAAGGAAATATGATAGAGTTTGGCAGGGAAGTTTGAAACTCACACACGTGGGAGACACAAGGAGGTTAATACGTTCTCAGGGTGAAGATGCGGTTGCTCCTGAGCGCGAGCTTAATAAGCCGAAACGATGGCAATAATTAGGAAGTGAGTACGTCCTCGAAGGCGGTCGATGCGCACAATAACGTCATTAATTACGGTTTCTCTAATTCCTCATTGAATCCGAAATCTCTCGGCATACTTAACGCTCTCTTGCCAGTCCTCTTATCCTCCGGCACGTTATCTGTCAGTCCGGGATGGCGCCCGGATTCGGCTCCGGGAGGGACTACGCGAATGCCTAAGACTCGTGCCATTTCACGCCAGGCCACATCGTGATGTTGTGTTATGTTCTCTTCTCTCACGTTTCAATGAACATTATGAAAACAAGTAAAGTGCAAAACTGTCTTCAATCAGAAAATGGGTTTAAATAAATAGTAAAGGTTATGAAATTTTAAATTTGTGAAGTTAAAGGTTGTATTTCTTAAAGACGTAATGGGTAAGCACTTGGCAAATACGTAATAGGACAAAGAGGCGAAGAAATAAGCAATTCAGGGAAGGGAAGGAAGGAAGGGGATAAATAAACGGTTAGAGAGGGAAGCGTTCATCGGCTGCGTCCATATCCTCGGCACTTATTCAAACAGAATATGAGAAAATTGCGTTCGGTAACGGGTAGGAAAAAATAATAAGAAAAGCGCCTCTAAGTTGAGCGAAATTGATAGGAAACGAGACGGGAATGTAAACAACAGTATATTTCAATATACTCCCGTTGAACGTCATGCGAAACACGTTGCACCGCTTCCTCTTCAACAGATATACGGATAAAATGTTTATAATCTGCCGCAGCCGCCCCCGACGAGGGCGAGGGCCGTTGCCGGGTATCTTTTACAAAGTGAGTTTGCAACACAAGCGGGGAATTGAGTAAACAAGGGAAGTGGTAAAATGTGGAAAGCAAATATTTGATGGGTGTATGTTTATTGATATTTCGATGGATTCTTTATCCGGAAGATAAACAGCCCCGCGAACTTGTTACCTACACTGGAAGAAATGTTTTGCTGGGGTGCAGCTTGTACTTATCGTGGAGTGCAGCTTGTACTTATCGCGGAGTGCAGCTTGTACTGTTCCAGGAGAACAACTCGTCCAGCTTGTGGTGTCTCTCTGAGTGATTAAGAGAGTGAAATTTGAATCGTGTACGTGAGAAGATTCCCCAGAAAGTCAGAACTAGATCAACACGTCAGTGGGAATGACCCCGGCTGCCACTAGAGCGACGTTAAACGCATCCAACGTGAAACACAAAGTTTCCTCGGAAATTACCCGCGGTCTGGAGTTTCCCCGGAATCCGAAGCGAAAGATATGCGAAAATTGAAATAACTATCTGACCTGCATCCCGAGATCTCGGACGAAACATGAATTTCTTAGGCGGCGCGATGTACTCGCGAGGAACAAAACACAATTTCCCTTCGCTCCACCTGGTTCCACGCGAGATAACCGTTCCTTATCCACTTACTGATGTGAGTTCAGAAGATATTTGTTGTCCGAGTTAGAATTAGTGGTATAGTTGGAGTTAGAGTTAGAGGTACAGTTAAAGTTAGAGGTACGGTTAGAGTTAGAGGTACAGTTAGAGTTAGAGTTAGAGGTTCAGTTAGAGTTAGAGGTTCAGTTAGAGTTAGAGTTAGACTTAGAGGTACAGTTTGAGGGGGAGAGGGAGATCGTTAGCCGAGCGGGAAATGTAGCCGGAGGACTTCCGTGCGAAGGTTTGATCTGTCTCAATAACGGTTTGTTCGGCTCCAGAAGGGTTCGTTCATCTCGGAGCGCCGCACTTGTTCCGGGTCTTGTTACTATCAATATAAGTCTAAGCAGCTATTTCGTACATGTTTGATCGTAGACGCCGTTTCCGCTCCGGCACGATAAAACTATAAAAATCCTATAAAATAGGGTTACGTTCTTATTGTAAGTCTGGAACGAAGCATAGACTGAATATTTCAGTTACGTACTCTGTTCTAGAGACCCCCGACACGCCTGCCGCCTTCCTCCGGGATCTATTCAATGGTATAAACTTGATAAGCAACCCATCGAAACTATTTTTCTCCCCCTGGCAGGTAGGCGCAGACATTCCTTTCGTCTTGTACATTTTCAGACATAACCTAATTCTTTATTTTTTCTTCTTTTAAACAGTTTCATAATTTAGTCAGGCTCCCGACTAACAAGTTGTTATTACCCCATTCGATATATTAGAGATCCCAGACAACAGAGAGCAAAAGCAAGCAACGTCAGCTCGTTGGAGGCTTCCCCATAGACTCCGGTAATTCAACGGCATGTCAACTTGCAAAAAGGGTTTTAGTGTAATGCCTGGAGACCTGTACGGCACCAGCGGAAGCGAAACATCCGTAATAAATAGGTCCCGCTATTCCGCATTACCCTCACTTTCTCTCCGTCGCGGCGTTGCGGGGCGTCGCGAGGCGTCGTTACGTCACCTATGCATCGACAGCGACAGCATCAGCGGTACCGCACCATCACTAATAGATGCAGATAGATGTTAACTTGATAGACAAATGTTCATATTCGATGGTTCCCAAATATAAGTATCTCTTTCAAATCTAATTCAATTTTTATGATTGTTGACAACAACTATAACAATAAACAAATTAAAAATAATGAATAAATAAATTTCAATTTATACACATATCCATCCCAGCTCATGAATGATATACATATATATATATATATATATAAAATGTTCAAAGGGAGGAATTAAACGTAACGCTCTCGCTCGGTGAAAGAACCGTTAAGCCAGGCTTAGGAATTATTTTGGTCCGAGGTGGTGCAGCTGAGACCCTGAAGAGACTTGTGATAATTGCAGGAGTACCGCTGAAGGAGCAGGCGGCCCGACGACATCCTCTTGGGTCTCGGCACCAACATGAAACCACGTATTATTTAATGTTACAAAGGACCCTCTAACCACTTGCCTATTTCTAGAGTTCTCCTCGCTGAAACGCCGACTCCTTCACGAAGCGAAAAGCTGCTTCCTGGAGTATCCCCCCCCCCCCAGCTACTAAAAGACCAGGATTAAAACGGGAAGGTATCCCACCGTCCTGAAAGACAAGAACTAAAACGGGAAGGTATCCTACAAGGATTAAATCGAGAAGAACTTCGGAAGAAACCGAGAAGGATCCTGTTCGACATTGTGCACGTAATGTAAATAAATGCTATTACATCGTAAATAACTCCGCCTGTCCGGCGGGCCGATGTATGTATAGTAGTAATAAAATCAGGGCAGCTCCTCGCACCCTGTACCCAATTGTTAGAGGCCATAAAGTACGGTAATTTGAAGTTAGTACATAAATTCCTGGCCCGCCAGCAAATTTATATAACACGTTCCTTCACCCTCCTTCGCCCCTGCTAATATTTCCGCCCCTGAAGCCGTAACACATTAAATTTCCCTCTCTAAAATGTGTCACTGTCGCCCCGTTACCACAGGTGTATCGTTTGTCCCATTTCTTTCTGCAAACAAACAGCGAGCTTTACTCCAACCCGATGTTTGTTTTCATTTCGCTCCCTCCTCTTCCTCGCGCCGCATATTTAACGATTATTTCCCTTTTATCATCTTGTGTCCCGCGTTACTTCCAAATCAGGCAAGCGACGAGACAAGACAATCACTATGGAGATATTCTATGGAGATATTCTATGCAGATATTCTATGGAATTATTGTATGGAATTATTCGCAATAGAGTTATTCGCTATAAAGATATACGCAATAGAACCGATTGTGACCCGTTCACCAAGCGATTAGAACGTTTACAAGGGTTAAGATGTGTGTAAACCGCATTAAGGAGATGCGATTGCGATTGTCGGTGAATCAAGGCGACACTGCACGAGGTGGATCCGACTCAACGACATCAGGGGCCATTATCGAATCTATTAAACTTGGAAACAGATTATTGTAATCAGTCTATTCAAGTGAAGCAATCCTAATTTGATTTCTCGTCCGCCGTATCCGGTCACCGCATGGATGGGCAAGCGAACTAACTCCTTGTCTAGACGTAATGTAGTGCCGAAGTTAGGGTTCGGGGCCGACTACACCCTGCACGAGTTGCACTCTGCACTGACGACCCGGAATTATGCACCCCCGGAGGTTCTGTCTGTTCTTTTTCCCGAGTTCCCGGATTTTCCCCCGGATTCCCGGACCTTTCTCGGATTCCCGGACCTTTCTCGGATTCCCGGATTATTATCCTGAATTTTCCACCAGGAGTTTCACCCCCACTTGATTACCCTGACAAACCTCCAAGAGCATTGTCTTTTTTTTTCGTCCCAGAGTTTCGTTACGGAGGTTCCGTCCCGGTCTTTTTCCCGGGTACCCGGATTTTTCCGCGGATATCCGAACCTTTCTCGGATTCCCGGACCTTTCTCGGATTCCCGGACCTTTCTCGGATTCCCGGATCTTTCTCGGATTCCCGGAGTATCATCCTGAAGTTTCCACCGGGAGTTTCACCTCCACTTGATTACCCTGACAAACCTCCAAGAGCGTCGTCTTTTGTTTTCGTCCTAGAGTTTTGTTACGGAGGTTCTGTCCCGGTCTTTTCCCCGGGTTCCCGGATTTTCTCCCGGATACCCGGACCTTTCTCGGATTCACGGACCTTTCTCGGATTCCTGGATCTTTATCGGATTCCCGGAGTATCATCCTGAAGTTTCCACCGGGGGGTTTCACCCCCACGTGATTACCCTGACAAACCTCCAAGAGCATTGTCTTTTTTTTTCGTCCCAGAGTTTCGTTACGGAGGTTCCGTCCCGGTCTTTTTCCCGGGTACCCGGATTTTCCCCGGATACCCGGACCTTTCTCGTATTCCCGGACCGTTCTCGGATTCCCGGACCTTTCTCGGATTCCCGTACCTTTCTCGGATTCCCGGAGTATTATCCTGAAGTTTCCACCAGGAGTTTCACCTCCACTTGATTACCCTGACAAACCTCCAAGAGCGTTGTCTTTTTTTTTCGTCTCAGAGTTTCGTTACGGAGGTTCTGTCCCGGTCTTTATCCCGGGTTCCCGAATTTTTCCCTGGATTCCCGGACCTTTCTCGTATTCCCGGACCGTTCTCGGATTCCCGGACCTTTCTCGGATTCCCGGAGTATCATCCTAAAGTTTACACCAGAAGTTTCACCTCCACTTGATTACCCTGACAAACCTCCAAGAGCGTTGTCTTTTTTTTTCGTCCCAGAGTTTCGTTACGGAGGTTCTGTCTCGGTCTTTTTCCCGGGTTCCCGGATTTTCCCCCGTATATCCGGACCTTTCTCGGATTCCTGGATCTTTATCGGATTCCCGGAGTATCATCCTGAAGTTTCCACTAGGAGTTTCACCTCCACGTGGTTACTGTGAGAAACGTCAAAGAGCGTTGTCTTGGAGTCTTTTCTTAGAGTTTCGTCCCAGAATTTCGTCTCGGAGTTTCGTCCTGGAGCTACATCCAGAGATTCTCCCCGGAATTTCGTGCTGGAGTTCCGTACCGGAGTTTTATCCAGGAATTTCACTCCGGAGTTTCGCCCCGGAGATTCACCCCGGAGTTTCTCCCCGGAGTTTATCTCTGGAGTTTCACCCCGGAGTTTCGCCCAGGAGTTTCGCTCCGGAGTTTCACCCCGGAGTCTCGTCCCGCTGTTCCGCCCAGGAATCTCACCCCTACCTCTCACCCCAGAGAAGAGCCAACAAGTCGCAACCTCAAGTCGAACGGAGAAGTTGCACCCCGGAGTTTTGCGCCCTGCCGCGGCGGAAAGTCCGGGCGTCTGGGAGAGTCCGGGCCCGGACTCGAGACTCCGGGGTGGATGCGAAACAAGGGCGGGTAATTAAGCGTTGGTAACCGAGTAATGTCGCCATAAATAATATTTAATTTTAATCAGGGGGGACGCGCGATTATGGCTCCCCTATTATGGACGGGGTTCATTATTTTATATTAAAAGTCTGCATTGGTAATCGCGGTTTTCTCACGCCAAATTCGTTCTCTGCATAAATCGTGCCTGGACGGTGTTCATGTATTAAACGAATATAATTTATCTCCTTCTTCTCAAATATAAAATAACTTTAACTAGTTTTTTTAATCATAGTGTTTTTAATCATAGTTTTTTAATCATAGTTTTTTAATCATATTTTTTTAATCATAGTTTTTTAATCATATTTTTTTAATCATAGTTTTTTAATGATAGTTTTTTAATCATAGTGATTTTAATCATAGTTTTTTTTAACCACATTTTTTACACCTAGTTTTTGTGCACCCGCTCAATTTGTTTCGTCCTGCCAATTTCAAGTTTTTAACACGAAATTAAAGTTTCTAAAGGGCAATTAAAGTTGTAAGCGGGCGAATATGGGACGTATGCTCGCGTAATAAGCAATTAATAAACAGGCCGTTAAATAAATAATGGGGGTTGGCGCGTGTGCCTGGACGCCAACACACCCTCTTTACAGCACCCCATTAAAATCAAGCCTATTACGGCAGGTTTGCAACCCTTCAGGCGCTAACAAAAGGATTTTTCAAACACCTCTCGTGGCCGATGGCGGAGTTATTACCTCACTGTTAGGGTTGATACAAAAGCTGAGTTATTGCGAACTGTATGGCCAACTAGAGGAGCGATGCTGGTGTGGTTGGTAGTTGCTGTACGTTTACTGAAAGTTTACTGAAAGTCTACTGAAAGCTTACTGAAAGTCTACTGAAAGTTTAGCGAAAGTCTACTGAAAGTTTACTGAAAGTCTACTGAAAGTTTACTGAAAGTTTCCTAAAAGTTGCTGAAAGTTTCCTAAAAGTTGCTGAAAGTTGTTGAAAGTTTCTTGAAAGTTGCTGAAAGTTGCTAAAAGTTGCTAGTGGTTGCTGAAACTTGCTGGTGGTTGCATTTGTTGTTTGCTGGCTGCCGCTGGCGATTGCTGGTGATGCAGTTCCGCAAGGTGGCGAGATTGTTGATAATGTCCGCTCTTGGTAATTGACATATGCATAATATATGATTAGGGGTGATGATTCGGATTTAGCCGGGCGAAGGCAACAAGCTATACACCAGTTATCTCTCTTGCTCTAGAACGCCCCCACCATCACCCTTCAAACCGTTGTATAGGTTTTAGTCAGAGGGTAGATTTGTGTAAAGCTCTGCTTAAACATGCATAGCCCGCTTAGGTATAAACGTAATAATAATATAGTAAAACAAGAAGTATACCTCCTGAAATGATTCACCTATCTTTACGTTTAATTGTTACTTTTATTATTACTATTCTGGCATTAACTCCCGAATAATGATTTTATAAATAAATATAAAAAAGAAGGAGTAAATGGAGGGTAATGAGGGCTTAATCCCGAGGAATAAAAGTGTCCAGAGCTTTTTCCTCGCGCGGACGGAGGAAAAGGAAGCTGTAAAAAGCTCGTAAGCGTTTCATGGCTGTTTCCCATTGGTTAAATTTTTACTGCGGGACGTTAAAAAAATAATTAAGTCCGATTCCGCCGAATTTAGAAAACAATTTTATCTTAATTATTTCCACGAGGCTGCGGCGTTTCGGCGGAAAGCGATATTTCAAATTAACACCCCTCTCTTTCCCTCTTTTATATTTTCTTAGCTAATCGACAAGGTCCTTTTTTATGTATTTGCTTAACAATGACGCTGAAAGTTATTTATATATATATATAATCGAGCTCATTCCGAAGGCGCTGATATAACAGTTCAAAAAGTCCTGGTAGTTTCTCTCTCACTGGGTTCCGCCGGGTTTACTATTGATTTCCGCTTTAATATCTCGTGCGTACGACGATGTATTAAGGTGAAGGTTAAGGTGCCAACAAAGGCTTACATACAAACGACAGACATTGCTAACATCAATTAGGGTTTTTCTCCTATTTAAATAATTAATACCAATACAGAATAATTAGGTAGCAGCATCAACTTAATAGATTTGCGTTAGCCTGCCATAATAGTTTAGATTTCATAGGTTATTTACTTGTATATTACCTGATTTATTAGTTAATCCCAGAAGAGTATTTTCTGTTAACTTACTTGTGTCTAATAATTTTGTTAATCTATATATATATATATAGAGTATAATTTATTCATGGAAAAAAGAAATAAAACTGCATTGAAAGATGGCGCAAAGAAATAAAAATAAAATAGTTCCCGAAATGAGAAAGAGGAAATCGCATCTGGGC
Organism: Quadriops clusia; assembly: GCA_033557875.1. NCBI lineage: Eukaryota > Metazoa > Arthropoda > Insecta > Coleoptera > Hydrophilidae > Quadriops > Quadriops clusia. The sequence continues at coordinate 8,240 of JAWQRP010001559.1, read as the reverse complement.
GCAAAGTTAGCGAAGTATGAGGGTGAAATTGGGCAAAATATAAAGAAGTCTCGGCCTCGTTGGCATCAGGAAGAAATGTGCCGGCCGACGAATTTTGAATATCGCTGAGTCGGCCGTGTTTATTTGCTTTATTCTCATGGAAATGGACTTCTTGCAGCCGGAGCCTCAATCCTCAGACGCCAATTTGTGCTCACATTTTCTCTTCTTTCCACCATATCGAAAATATTTAATATTTCGGGTTGATCGATATATTCTTAGCGGTTTTATTCCGACGCAATTTGGGCATTTAAAGTTTAAAGCTACGATGATCTAATCCTGGAATCGATCTCAGACTCAACACATTCCGATCGTCTCTCCCACGGCCAGATGTTGTCTTGGAACTCAGAGGGGTTCGCCATGTTTATTATTATTATTATTATTTTTGAATTAGAGGACACCTATGTGTAGCGTAGGACATTTTTCATCTAGAAGCTAACTAGTGGTAATTGAAAGTACGTGCATTAGTAAGTAATCCTCGAGCAATTGCCAGGAGATGAATAATATAATTCCGCGTGTACATCGCAGGCGGCCTGGCCCCAGTGTGGGAGTTAATGAAACGAAGTGGAGATAAATTGGGGCATTAATATGGAATTTAGTGCGCTGCTGACCCACTTCATGTGGTTTCGGGACTTTGAAAGTTTAATTAAGGAAGTTCCGTTACATCTGATTGAAAGTATGAAATCCGACAGCTGCTAAGTATTCCCAATCCTCGTCTCACCTCTTCCCGGACGGTCAATTCACCATCACTATCTATTTTCAACTTCGATAGAAAGGGTTCAATATCAAGAAAAAAATTCAAAAAGACATTTTTCTAAACTTCCCGTTGAGTTAACTTCCGTTCAATACGCATTAGATAAACTAATTAGAGCATAATAATAAAATTAGAATAAATAATGCGTTTGAACTAAATACATAATCAAAAAGACCAAATTATCTACAATTCTATGAATATCGCGCTTAGGTACCTCTATATAAACTAACTCGAATCAGAGCACAAAAATAAAGTCATTCAAACACGCACAAATTGAAATGGCATCCAAAAAACTAAGTTTCTTTTTGTTGTCCTTAGTTTTTGACTTACAAATAGTTTCACCATCATCATCTGTCTCTTCAAAATTTTCTACAAAATTAGACCAACATAGGATCGTAGGCGGCGAAGACGCAAAAGATGGCGCCTTCCCCCACCAAGTCTCCCTCCGCTACAAAAACCGCCATTTCTGCGGAGGATCCATTTTGGACGCCAACTGGATTTTGACGGCTGCCCATTGCATCCAAGGAGAAAACAAAAGACAAGCGACCGTAGTAACAGGTTCAAACTTGCTAGACGCAGGCGGCGATGTCTACGAAATCGAGAATTTAATCGCCCATGTCAACTATTCCTCCAAAGACATCACCAACGACATTGGACTTATTAAGCTAAAGAATTCAATAACATTTGGAGACAAAGTCAAAACGGTGAAATTACCTAACGATGACAATCTTCAAGATTCGGAACTTATGTTAAGTGGTTGGGGGACCACTGAATATCCTGGAAAGACCCCAAACAAGCTTCAGGCTATAAACTTGTCGTACATGAACACGGAGAAGTGTAAGTCAGTTTATCCTGAATATGAAGTTACCTCTAAGAACATTTGCACTCTCACAAAAGAAGGAGAAGGAGTTTGTCACGTAAGTTATATCAAGAATATACCTAAATATATCAATAGTAATAACAAAAAAAAATGTTTAATATAGGGTGATTCAGGAGGTGCTCTTCTTCATAATAACATCCAAGTAGGGGTAGTTTCTTGGGCGATTCCTTGCGCTAAAGGGAAACCAGATGTCTTTACAAGAGTCTACAGTTATTTGGATTGGATCAAGGATACGATGACAACTTTCAACTAATAAATATGTACTTAATAATAAACAATTTGCGTAAATTAAACTTGTTCTATACGTCTTCATTTTCCACTATCTATAATAAGGAGGAAATGGATTAATTAAAGCGTTGCATGCGCGATTCTCCAGGATAACAAGAAGGCAAAAAGGCCGAATATCATAACACCCGTCCTTGCGTAATGTGACTTTAAATATTTAATTTGAGATATTACATGGCATCACGTAATAAATCCAGGGAAAGCCTGCCTGCTGCGGCCGTGTGGAGACATAAACCGTCTGAAAGCTCCCCGACTGAAACAATATTATGAAACAATATCGTCCTTGTCATATCACATCCAGCGTTTTAGTTATTACCCGTTAGGGGGAGACACGCACACAGGCGCAGGCCACCCGATCCTCCTCATTTTTAAACATATTCCGTGTGCCGTCTGGCGGAGGGGGGGAGGCCTTTTAGCCCCGGGAAACGTAAACATGCAGATGACAAAATGAAAAATTTATTATATGTCCGGGTATTTTAGTATAATTAAAATTACGCGAATAATCCCATAAAGAAAATTTCAGTCTGTTGCTTTTGCATTACTTCGTCGCTCTGTCGCTCGGCGGAATAATATCCATGACAATTTCAGCAGCAGAAGGTTTTATTCCTTTCTTGTCGCGAGTTGAAAATCGTAGGTCTATTCAGACTGTAAAGGTTTGATAATGAACTTGAAAAAAAACTAGGGCTATATAAAAATGTTGATGGTTAGGAAATTTGCTAGAAAAAGCTAGAGTTGTTAAATAGTAGGACTCTAAAATGTGATGAAGAAAATAGAACTAAAGAATCTAAGTCTATTTAGCGTTATATCAATATTTAAAAATGAGCTAAAAGATCTACGGCTATAAAGACAGTAAAAGACAGAAATATTTATGTGGATGACATCTTTTGTCTCTGGGGTGGTAGCCAAACACAGCTTGAAGTGTGTTTATAAACTCAATACATAATAAAATATAATTCACATTCTCATATGTGGCTAAACATTCACTTCAAACAGGACACCTGATAACTCAAGAGGACACCACCTTGCTACATGAAGAACACAACATAAATTAACGAAAATTGATGGAAGCACGAGAAATCTACCAACACATTTCAAACAACAACCATGACTGCCTAAATAAACAAATTGACATCAACTTCCAAATCTTTTTTTTAAATTAATACTGTATGTATGCAAAAAAAAATTTTTTTTTAAATGTCTAGAATAACTCGTAACATTTTGATTGTAGTTTCTAATTTCAAACCAACAAAAACGCAAAATAAACCATAAAGAGGTCACTTCTCTTCCTACCTGAATATTATAATAATAATAATTTTGGAGTATTTAACCCGATTTATCCTAAAAATTGACGACCACCACTTAAAACAAGAAGAACGAAGAGAATACAGTCCATGAGAGCTCTCGCTTCGCATCATAAATATTAGACAAAGGTAAACATTTTATATGTATAGTTGTGATAGTAAATGAGGCGTATTATAGGTTAGGTCCCTGTATAATTAAAACATATTGTAAATAAATCTATTCTTAATTGTTCCAGCACCCGATGAAAAGTCATGAAACGATTCGAAATAGGTAGAGCGAAAATAAAATCAACATACAGGAGTATCTTGTTTATTTTTCCAATATCAATTAAACCACCTGTGGGAAACAACACACATTTAGAAAAGAGCTAAAAGATCGAGGGTTATAAAGACAGTCAAGGTTTAAAAAGTTAAGGTTTAAAAATGAGCTAAAAGATCTAAGACTATAAAGACAGTCGAGATTTAAAAACAATCAATATTTAAAAATGAGCTAAAATATCCAGGGTTATAAAGACAGCCAAGATTTAAAAATGAGCTAAGAGATCTAGGGCTAAAGACAGTCAAGGTTTAAAAACAGTCAATATTTAAAATATTTAGGGTTATAAAGACAGTTAAGGTTTAAAAATGAGCTAAACTATCTAGGGCTATAAAGTCAGTCAAGATTTAAAAATGAACTAGAATATCTAGGGCTAAAGACAGTCAATATTTAAAATATTTAGGGTTATAAAAACAGTAAAGGTTTAAAAATGAGCTAAAAGATCAAGGGCTATAAAGACAGTCAAGATTTAAAAATGAACCAAAATATCTAGGGCTAAAGACAGTCAAGGTTGAAAAACAGTCAATATTTAAAATATTTAGGGTTATAAAAACAGTAAAGGTTTAAAAATGACCTAAAAGATCTAGGGTTATAAAGACAATCAAGATTTAAAAATGAACTGAAAGATCTAGTGTTATAAAGACAGTCAATATTTAAAAAAGGGCTATAAAATCTAGGGCTATAAAGACAGTCAAGGTTAAAATTGAGCAAAGAGATCTAGGGCTATAAAGACAGTCAAGGTTTAAAAAGTTAAAGTTTAAAAATGAGCTAAAAGATCTACGACTATAAAGACAGTCGAGATTTAAAAACAATCAATATTTAAAAATGAGCTAAAATATCCAGGGTTATAAAGACAGCCAAGATTTAAAAATGAACTAAGAGATCTAGGGCTAAAGACAGTCAAGGTTTAAAAACAATCAATATTTAAAATATTTAGGGTTATAAAGACAGTTAAGGTTTAAAAATGAGCTAAAATATCTAGGGCTAAAGACAGTCAAGGTTGAAAAACAGTCAATATTTAAAATATTTAGGGTTATAAAGACAGTTAAGGTTTAAAAATGAGCTAAAAGATCTAGGGTTATAAAGACAGTCAAGATTTAAAAATAAACTTATAAATAAATGGCTATAAAGACAATCAATATTTAAAAATGAACTGAAAGATCTAGGGTTATAAAGACAGTCAATATTTAAAATATTTAGGGTTATAAAGATAGTTAAGGTTTAAAAATGAGCTAAAAGATCTAGGGCTATAAAGACAGTCAAGATTTAAAAATGAACTGAAAGATCTAGGGTTATAAAGACCGTCAAGATTTAGAAATAAACTAAAAAATAAAAGGCTATAAAGACAGTCAAGATTTAAAAATGAGCTGAAAGATCTAGGACTATAAAGACAGTCAAGATTTAAAAACAATCAATCTTTAAAAATGAGCTATAAAATCTAGGACTATAAAGACAGTCAAGATTTAAAAATGAACTGAAAGATCTAGGGCTATAAAGATAGTTAAGGTTTCAAAATAAACTAAAAAATCTAAGGCTATAAAGACAGTCAATATTTAAAAATGAACTGAAACATCTAGGGTTATAAAGAGAGTCAATATTTAAAAAAGGGCTAAAAGATCTAGGGCTATAAAGACAGTCAAGGTTTAAAAATGAGCTAAAAGATCTATTGGGCATAAAAACAGTCAAGATTTAAAAATGAGCTTAAAAATATAGCATTAAATATTGACTGTCTTTATAGCCCTATATCTTTCAGTTCATTTTTAAACTTTGGCTTTTTAAACCTTGACTGTTTTTATAGCTCTAGATCTTTTAGCTCTTTTTTTAAATATTGACTGTCTTTATAACCCTAGATATTACAATTCATTTTTAAATCTTGACTGTTTTTAAATTTCGACTGTCTTTATAGGCTATAAATAGGGTCTGTTTATAGCTCTAGATCTTTTAGCTCATTTTTAAACCTTGATTGTATTTGTAGTCCTAGAGTTTTTAGCTCATATTTAAATCTTTACTGTTTTTAAACCTTAACTGTCTTTTTAACCCTAAATATTTTAGCTCATTTTTAAATACTGACTGTTTTTAAATCTCGACTGTCTTTATAGTCCTAGATTTTTCACTTCATTTTTAAATATTGACGAGAAGGCCGCAAGCCGATATTGTTGGCAAGACATGAGGGTCGCGCGAAGCGCGACCCTCATGTCTTGTGTGGCTCGCGAACAAGCGAAGCGAGTGAGCGAGCGCCTACTACCTTGATATAAATCCGAGGAAGCGAAGGCCGCAGGCCGAGTGTTGGTAAGACATGAGGGTCGCGCGAAGCGCGACCCTCATGTCTTGTGTGGCTCGCAAACGAGCGAAGCGAGTGAGCGAGCGCCTACTCTCCTTGATATTAATCCGAGGAAGCGAAGGACGCAGGCCGATAGTGTTGGTAAGGCATGAGGGTCGCGCGACCCTCATGTCTTTTGTGGCTCGCGAACGAGCGAAGCGAGTGAGCAAGCGCAACCAAAGTTGAATAAAAAACGACAGATTTATTTCGTTTTCATTTCGCCCACAAAGTATAGGGTAGAACAGAGTCAAGCAGAGGTCTATCGCAGGATGTGTACACCTAATAGGTACATAGCAGCCGTACCTGAAATGATCAATATTAATTTTCATTTCCCGAGCAAATAGCAAATACAGACGACGGGAAGCCCACTGATAAATTTAATATTTGCTCTAAGAGCGAGGACCGGCTCGGCGGGGAGTCAATCAAATCGCTGCATATCCTAACAGAGTTACTTTATTCCAGACGGCCAATTTCCTCCCCTCTAATAACGCACGTGCTATTACTTCGGCCGAGGAAAAATCCGCATTAATACGGCCTCATTTAAATAATTAATACATTTTATTCCTCCTTATCGCAATGTTTTTATTATTACTCGCTGCCTATGCATGTATGCATGTTTCTTTCTCCGATAATACGTTCACGTGTATCGCTCCACTACGTCGCAATTACATTTATATCACTCTATCGGTGGAACGGGTTCCCCGTTGGGAGATAAATAAATCATTAATGGGAACTCTTTGTCCTGAATACATAGATTTTGGGTTAGAGCCGTTTGTATATAAGGCGTCTTTCTTGGAGAAAAAAATTCATTCATTTCATTGAGAACCGTCACAAAATATATAATTTAACAATATATACATATATATTCTAACAATATATACATATATATATATATTTTAACAATATAAGAGACAAAATGAACTTATTGTTCTTCCATTTTTGGGGAATTTGTTTATTGATGGCTTCCTCACTGGCCAGCGACCATAGAATCGTAGGAGGATTGGAAGCAGAAGATGGGGCATTCCCCTATCAAGTTTCTTTGAGATACAAAAATAGACATTTCTGCGGAGGCTCGATTCTGGAAGAACTTTGGATCCTAACAGCTGCTCATTGTGTCCAAGGAGACAAAACCAGAGACATGACCGTTGTCGCAGGGACGAACAATTTGGACAAAGGTGGGGATGTCTACGAAGTCCAGAGTTTGATGCCTCATGCGAACTATTCCTCTAAGGACATCACCAACGACATAGCCTTGGTGAAGCTTAAGAAACCTCTAGTCCTTGGGGATAAAGTCCAGACTATCTCTTTACCCTCGGATAACACAAAACAGGACACCGAGTTGACCTTGAGCGGTTGGGGGACGACCACTTATCCAGGAATGGCTCCTAATAAACTGCAAACCATCAAGTTGATGTCGATAGACAATGAAAAATGTTCAGAAATGCATTCTGATTACACCGTAACAAATCATAATATTTGCACTTTGACCAGAATTGGACAGGGAGCATGCCATGGAGATTCCGGGGGTCCCCTAATTCAAGATCAGGTCCAAGTAGGCGTTGTCTCCTGGGGAATCCCTTGCGCTAGAGGAAAACCAGATGTCTTCACCAGGGTTTACAGTTACCTCGACTGGATCAAGGAACACATGAAGGGAAACTAATCTAAGTTTCTATCGATTTTATGACCAATTAAATAATCCATTTTCATAAATACACTCGTAAATATAGCGCTTCATTAAATTTATGGGTCCCCTAGGGGATTCGGGGTCCCTGTCGCGTGTACCGAGCCCGTTACATGTTAAAAATTGTCCTGATTTCCCCCAGGGACTTGTTATGTATCCATACCATACGATTCAGTAAAATGATGCACGATAGTTTTTGCTCTCGGAAAGGATTTAAGGGGCAATAAATTGCCCCGGTGCACAGTGGTCCAGGATCGTAATCTAGAGTGCCAAAAGTCTTAAAACGAAAGTTCAGGTAGGGCTCCTTTTGTGCCTTGGGTAGCAGGTAGATGAAATGTTAATAGAAAGGTACAATCGACAGAGTATTAGAGTATTAGAGACGACATCGATCAATGGCTGACAAGAGATCCCTTCGGAGCGATAAATCAATGGATCGCCACGCGACAAACATCCGACAGACGCTTTGACGGACAATGACCACCTCATACAGCCCAATTCACCAAGTCGCCCCAAGTTTGCCATGTAAAAGAGAATTATTTCAGATACTAGTTAATGCCCGTGAAAAATCACGGGCAGCCATGTACACATATATTTATTACCATGTACACGTATACTTATTTCCATGTGCACATGTACATCTGACCATGTACACGTGTACATATTACCA
>JAWQRP010001558.1:0-18584 GCA_033557875.1 Quadriops clusia | reverse complement strand
TGATGCAAGTAGTTAAATTCTCCCTTACAAAACTCATTGATGTTCTTTAAAATGCGATTTTTTCATAGTGGCGCAACCATCGATACACACTCACCATAGAAATTATATTCCTTAAAATGGGAAAATTTTCCGACGGACGGACGGATGGACGGACGTACGTTACGACGGTAATTATGTTTGTTGATTACAGTAATATCTAAATTATAATTATATTACGCAGTTTTATGACCTGAGCAAATTTTATGGGGTGGAGGCACCACGATCTTTATAAATGCGACACCTTACGGACAGTTTTAGAAGTTTTGGTGTGGTAAAAAAATGCACCATCAAATATTTACCTATCTTATCTTATCTAAGAAAATTATACAGAATGATCTCTTTCATGTTGCCAGTGGGTGGAGGCCCAATTCTCACGGTCCCCAACTAGAACAGGGGTTATGACGTTGGCGACCCTGAGAAGTGTTTCCATCCTCTGGCAACTAAAAAAAATCATCGACTATATAGGTTCACTAAAAGTTGCTAAGAAAGAAAAAAAAATCAAGGACTAATTAAACTAGACCTATAAATGCCACTAATTGAGAGCGAAAACGCGCCAGCATGATAATAAAAAAAATCCAAACTATGAAACAAAACTAACGTGGTTTCTCTTAAGAGACTCTAATATTTTTACCTTAGACAAATCACTTACACTGAAGAGAAAAATTTTCAATCAAGTAAATACATTTTCTTAAAAATATAATCTTGTCTCAAATCTATGAGCTCTTCAAACAAGTACATACATGTTTCTTAATTCAATTAACAATAGTTGTTCTAACCCGAAAATTATGTTTATCTTAATATAAGAAAGATTCTAATCTCTTGACAAGAATTGATTATCTTAAACAAAATGAATCTAACTTTAGAAAATACTATTAAACTCTTGGATCAAGTACCAGAATTTGTTTATTATGAGAATATACGATTTTTACCTATAATCACCTCTATTCTTAAAATAAAACAAGACCTTATCTGTAAGTTGAGTCAATTGTTTACTTGCAATAAAGCGATTTTCTTAACGTTTAAATATTACTGATTAATAATAAAATTATGCATTTTTGAAAAATAATCTTTGGTTTTCACAATGAACTATCATTATTACTAAATAAACAATTTATTTTGATCAGAGTACCTTATACTGTTGACAATTATTCAAAACTAGTTAATGCCCGTGAAAAATCACGGGCAGCCATGTACACATATGTTTATTACCATGTACACGTCTATTTATTGCCATGTGCACATAAACATCTAACCATGTACACGTGTATATCTGACCATGTACACGTGTAGATATTACCATGTACACATATACATTTTACATTATATATACATTTACATCTTTCCACATATATATGTTATCACGTTTGCTAAAAATGTATGCAGCAGTAATGTTTATAGTAACGAATAGAAATACATAATATTAGTAGGGATATCTTCATATTTTTTGAATTTGAGATTTATTTAAATTGAAATAAATTTAGTATTAGTCTCATTCCTTATTTGCAATAATTATAAATTTTTAATTGTAAAAGTCGTTATAAAATTTTCATGTTGCAAAAACTTTCCGCAGATATATTGTATCGCCATACGTTAGTCTTAAATTGATCGTTAGAGTAATCGCATTAAAAGAACTATCATTTTGTCTGCAAATATCAAATTTTGCCACATTGCCACATTGATTGTTCTCACAACTTTTATAAAAAAAATTGAAAAAGTAAAAAACAAAAGTTAAGGAAAGGTTCACTACTCCGCACATGTGTTGGCTAATCATATACCAATATATGTACTACACTCAAGTAGACGTAACGGACTCCCACATTTAACAGATATTGGAAACACCGGACAAAACTTGGATAAAACTTTTGTTATCGTGTGTATGGTTCTTTTTCTATTGTATGGTATTCTATTATATCCGCCATCAACTGACTAAATCGTAATTGCTACTTCAGCAATTATATGATTACATATACATAATTTAAAAATAGTAAATAATATAAAATAGCTATTAAAACAGAAACTGAAATTAAAATATTTTATTATTGAATAGTTATATTTCTAATCTTTTACTTCACATAATTTGTAGTAAGTACATATTACAGGCTTATTTTCGGAAACTTCTTCTTTTATCCGCTAAATATAAGTACTAGTGTATAAAAGTGCATGATATACGTGGACTGTTTGATAAGTTTGGTAGAAATGCAACAAAACAACACATTTTTTGGAAAATTATTTTGTATTTCTTCAGACTCTTTTTAACTTCACAGGCTGAAATCCGCAGTAGTGAATTTTTTTTATCCCATCGAAAAAGTAGAAAGTCCTAAAGTCTGCAAAATTCACATCTGCGGAAGTAATCACTTCCTCTTTGGACGAAAATTTCTTTCCCACGAGTAAAATTTTAAGAAATAGGAACAGAGAAAAGCTAAAAGGAACCAGATAAGGAGAGTAGTGTACATAGGACACTATTTAAAATTTTTGTTTTTGCATTTGGGCGCTGCCACTGTTGACGTGTGACGCGGAGCGTTAATACGCTGAAATACGACTTTTCTGAGTACCAAACTCGGCTATTTCGTTCGTAATTCTTCATACAAATTATTCAAAAGTATTTAATAATACGCTCATATGATTATTTGCTCCTTTGTAAGTAATCAACGGACATGATTCCTTAGGAGATCCGAAAAACAAAGGACATTACGGTCCTCGTCGGGAAAATACCCTTCGCCTATTTTATAAGGTCCTGGCGAGTGTTTGGACGACTATTTTGCTTTGAGTATGTAGTGATGGATTCAAGTCTGGTCTATGACCACGAATCCATGCCACAAGGTTTTTGGATTGCGTCTAAGTATCAAGAAACACTGCTGTCTTTTCACCTGTGTTTTTAATCGATCCTGCTCAATTTTTCTTCAACTCTAATTTACCATGTTGGATACTTCGAACTTTCTCTATTGAGATGTCTATAGTCTATGCATGTTTATTCGGCTATCTTCAATGACGATATGATGGATTTTTTTAAACATTTCAGCAGTAGTGACGTCAATTGGACGTTTGGGGCACATTTTTTTTGTCGATAACCAACCACGTTTGAATGAATTAATTCAAAAATAAATGCTTTTCAAGGCTAGTGCGGGGTCCCCAAAAACTTTGTCCAATTCGGTTTTAATTAGCACTGCCGTCTACATCTTCAAATTAAACTGTAAATCACTGCACAAAATGTGTTTCTCCGCATACACAGCGCGGCAATTAAATTCCGGGACTGATGCTATATACTATGTGAGCGAAAATGAGTGAGGCTTAAAAAATGCCGATTCTTTGTCGGCAATTTGCCGTCTCTTAGATCAGCAAAGGAGAGCACGTTTTTTATGCCTCACTCAATTTCTCTTACCCTGTATCAGCAACCAGAAGCGCGACATCTACTGAAATCGTATGTTATTTTGAATCTTGGACTCTTGTGAACATATCCTGAAAGATTTATTAAAATCGGTTGACATATTTTAATTTTATAACATTTTGTTCATTAGTTCAATTTATTATGCTTCGGAATACAATCATGGAACAACGCGCTGTTATAAAATTTCACGCAAAACTTGGCACAACGCCCTCAGAGACGTTCAAAATAATGCAAAAAGTTTTCAGTATGACCCCAAAACAAAACGTCAAAGTGCCGAATGTAAGTCGAAAGCATCACCGCAATCCAAAAAAACTCGAAAAGTTCCTTCAAAAATCAAGACAAAGTTAATTGTTTTCTTCGATGGCAAGGGTGTCATCCACCGCGAGTTTGTCCCAGCTGGTCAAACAGTTACTGCTGCCATCTATTTGGCAGTTTTACAACGTTTGTTGGGCAGAATTCGTCGAATTCGACCAGAATATCGCGATCCTGACGACTGGTGTGTGTTACACGATAATGCACCTAGTCACACGTCTTTAATTGTTCGTCAATTTTTGATATGAAATCGAATCTGTGTGTTGAATCATTCACCGTATTCACCTGATTTACCGCCATGTGACTTCTTACTGTTCCCAAAAATGAAAAAGAAGTTGAAAGGACGCGTTTTTGATGACATTGAGACCATCCAAAGAGCGTCGACGCACTCCTTGGAGACAGTACCGAAAAATAAGCTCGAGGGGGCATTTGAATCACTATTGAGTCGCTGCAGAAATTCTATTGAATCAAATCTATTAAACAAAGAAAAAGAGAGATTTGAAAAAAATTGTTTCGTTTCATTTTTATAGCTTCAGTCCCGGAATTTAATTGCCGCACTGTGTATTTACAATAACTGCTACCGGGGTCATTTCAAATATCTACCACAACTAAACGAAGCGTCGGATTTTTGTGAAATTTGGAATGAGGTGGTTTGAAAAATGTTCGTTTTTGGCCATATACTTTATAGTTCATTGTGACGCCAACTCGCGAATATTTACCACACTTATCAAACAACCTACGTATACCGTCACTACAATGCAGAACTATCGAATGTGAAAAATCTCGATTTTAATTAATTATTAACAAATCGCAAAATACCATTTACAGAATGTTAAAATACCCAGAGAGCTGAAACACTTATTTCAGTCTTCTGAAAAATAGTGTTTTTCACATTCGATAGTCCTGCATTGTAGTGACGATATGTGCCCTCTTAAACGATGTGACACCTCACCAATCACAAAGCAGTTTTAAGAAAGAACATTTTATTTCAATTTTAAAAGAAAACGATATAAAATTTAACATATCATTTCGTCTTGAGCAACGTGAGTCCAAATAATTTAAAAAAATTATAAATGTAACAGAATAATCTTAATATATCATTTATTAATTTAATAATATTTATAGTAATGTAATTTGAAATACCTATTTGAATCTGTAACGCAGATATTCCTTTTGCACGATTTCCAAACACTGGTACACTTTACTATGAACTTCGTTCAACATCATGTTCACCGCATTCATTGAGTTTTTGTCCTGTTTCTAAACTCTATCGCCCCTATCGCAGAATATAAACTCAATCAGCATCGGCTTGATGGCGACAAATTATTTCCTCAAATCTTTGTTCACAGGCACTTGCTTCTTTGACTTTTAATACACATTGTCTATTAATTTTTTCTACTCTCATTGCATGACATTGCTTTCTATAACATTTACGTATATGCATATTCCACAGTTCTTGATTCTGTTCCATCGCATAACCTCACTTTTCGAAAATTCGCCAGGTTGCTTTAAAAATTTCAAAATGCTATACTTTAATTAACTGTTATTGTATAATTTACATGTTTGACCCCTATTTACACCCCAGTAGGGCTCTAAGACGTCTAACTCGTTCCTTCCAAAAAAGCTGCGTAGATGGTAAGCCACCTGCGCTGGTGTTTGAAACGTCAAATTTTCAACTTTCAGCTTCAAGATTTTCTATACAGATTGTATCCGCGTCCCTTCGGCATAAAACAAATTATTTGCTAAAATAAACGATTAGAGCAACACAATAATTTATTCCGTTGCTTTTTAATTTGTTGATGCAAGTAGTTAAATTCTCCCTTACAAAACTCATTGATGTTCTTTAAAATGCGATGTTTTCATTATGATGTAACCATATACATACACACACACTCACCATAGAAATCACATTCCATAAAATGGGAAAATTACCGACGGACGTATGTTTCAACGGTAATTATGTTTGTTGATTGTACAGCACTAAAGCAATAAACAATATTTAGTTGCCTTCCTATATTATTTAGATATGAATTATTTCCAATTAAAAATATATTTCTACTGAGTTATTCAACACTCTGCAATATCCTGAATTAGGCGCACATTCCTCGATGTTAATTCGAGTATGAGAAGGTCGAAGGCGGGAGAAGCCAAAAAAACACACGAGGAAATAAATGTATATATTTATTTAAAAACTTTCACTTAACAATGAATTTAACAAATCTTTTAGTGCTTTTATTTTCGTATGTACAGACAATAAATCGATAAATTGTATAAAAACAAACTTATAAAATACTTAAAGCCTTGTAGGTAATAGTAATAATAATTATAATACCAAAATATCTTACTCAACAGAATTATGCATTGTATTTACACAAAAAATTATATGTACAGAAAATTATATACACAAAATGACATTTACACGTAAATATTCATAATTACAAAGAAAACAAACAAATAACAACTTTTAAAAATAAATATTAAGTAAACTTTGAAAATAAATATTAATATTTTAGAATAAATACTAAACTTGTAAAATAAACTTTTAAAACTACTATCATACTTTTGAGATAACTATCAAACTTTTGAGATAAATATGAAACCTTTAAAATAACTATCTAACTTTTAAAATAAATATCAAATTAAAAATGCCGATAATACTATTACACATTGTTATAACGTATGGCACAGTAGAAACAGTGACAGGAACTTTTTCAATTTATAAAATAACTAACTTAAACATGCAACCGCGCGTTCTTTATTTTCGCGTAATGAGTCTTATTTAGCGGAGACACTTTTACTTTTAATTTCTAAGTCTTAATGTAGATACTGGTTTTTTACTTATTATTCACACTCTTTTGTTACTTATTATTATACATACTCTACCAGTCTAAAGTGGGAATGGTTAGGGTACATCATAATCCGCACATTAAAGCTTTTCAAGACATCTCGTGTTGGTCAACATTTCCCTTGTTAACCTCCACACTTGCTTTGCCGCATTTTCTAAAGCACTAGGAGATTTTCCTTTGAAAAGGTCTAAATTGGGTAAGAAATAATGAGGACATCTTCTGCACTGAAGACATGAAATTAACTGGAGAAATATTCCGTTGATTCTGTCGGCTATGCTGCCCTCGTCCCATTCGCTTTCGCGGGGGTGTTTTTCGCACTCGTACAAGAGCAAGGTCTTCATGTGGTAACTGCTGACGGGGTTGCCTGGGAGGTCTAAATGTCTGTCCCTGAGGGTTTTTAAGATGCTCAGGCAGCGCCTTCGGCAGCCGCCTTGAAGGAGCCTGTTCTCGGCTTCCACGAAGGACAAGACCCAGGCGTCGCCTTCCATGGCGGATTGCTTGCCTTGCATCGCGATGCTTTCTTTAGATAACAAGTCGAAGCCTTCGGTTTTTACTTCGGCTACGTGATTTGGGTGAGGCCAAGGTATATGAGGTATGGGCCAATGTGCCGCTGACCTTGGCCACACACCCGAGCATTTGAATGCCGGGGTTATTTGTACTATGTACCGTTCGCGGATGCGCAGTTTGACTTCTGTCGTGTCCGAGATCATTTTCACAGAGTCCCTGTAACTGCATTTATCACAAGCTTGGGCCACGAGGGTTTGAAACCGCGAGCGGATCTTCCGCGCCGAGAGGTATCCAGAAGCCGTGATAAACTCCACCCAGAGGCTCATGGACCTCTTCCTGCCGTCGCTTAGCTTCAGGACGGCGCAGCCGGGTAAAGTTCCGTCGTCGACGAAGTTGAAGACGCCCATTTGATTCAAGTATAAAACAACTTCGAACTCGCTGGGGGAGATGACCTCCAGGCCTTCGTAACGACCGTTGCATTCGGTGAGGGAGGAAATAAAGCGGGGCTCTTGAACCTCGACTTCCTTGAGGACGTCCTGGACGACTTTGCAGACCTCTCGGATGGTCTTCGCGATGGTTCCCATGCGGGTCTGCACTCTTTCCCCATAATACTTGTTTATTTGATAAAGCATCTTCGATTGAGCCGCCAGCATATCCGGGGGCACTAACATTTTCACTTCGGGTCGAGTCGCGCCGCCCGTCGCTTGAAAACTGGAACTCACGAAGGCAGAGAGGTCTCGGGAGGTCCCCGCAAAAGGCGTGTCCTGCCGCCGCCCTCTTCTAATGGATAACGGCGAATCGCGAGGACTCGACTCCACCAGGCATGTCCGCTTCGCTATCGATCCAAAGCTCCTCCTCATCAGTTCAGGACTCCTCCTACCTGTCAGGCTTACTTTATGCCAGAGCTTGATGTTTGTTAGGGCTGATGGATATATGGATTATCTCGTCCTGGTAGCCCGTGCAGTCGGGAGATAGTGCCTTATATCGTGCGTCCATGTGAACCTCGACGACTGTATGTATTCGTACGTATCTGGATGTATTGTCGTGATTTGTATGGTAGTTTAGAAAACGTGTTTGTCGACTCGATATGTTACACAGAAAGGGACATAACGCAGCTGTCGTAATTTGAGCACGTCTAATTTTTAAATCCGATACCTAACATTATATACCTCCGTAATATTTCGAACGTATTGACGTTCTAAATGTTTGTTGTGTCGCCGAGCCGTTGGTGTTGGTTGCGTTGGTAAACTACACGTTGCGTTGGTTCGTACATGGCGTCTAAACAATATTATGCATATTATGTTAAAAGACGTTTGGTTTCTGATTACATTTTGAACAGAAGGTGTTTTTTTCACTGTTCCGTTATTTGAATGAATTAACAATTTGTTAAAGTAAATGAACAATTATTTAATTGAAAAATTGATTTCAAACCTAAGCTAACTTCTCGCCGCGCGCCTCCACCAATTGTGTCACATTTTGTGTTTCAGCCAATAATTTCAAATGAGATTAGTTTTATCAAAATTTGGTCCTGAGAAATAAATAGACTTGTTCTTTGTAAATAATTTCTGTTTTTATCAGATCAGTATCTTTTATTAGAGGTTTTATTATCATTTATTATGTTTAAATAATTTAAATGATTAAATTACTTTATTATACACGCCGTTCTTTTAACTAAGACATTTGAAAACCACTTTCTATCACGAATTGTACCGTTAATTCTTTGAGAAACATATTTTCGCCCAATTTCTGAAAATCCGATCCCATTGAGAGCTGTATCCTGTTTTTAACTTTATCAACAGATCTCGGTTTTAATACGATAACGATATTAAGTTAGTGTTGATGATATTAAGTTGGTGCTGTCTACATCGATTACAGGATGAACTTTTTTTAAGTTGCCAGTGGGTGGGAGGCTCCATTCTCATGGTCACCAAAGCGATTGGTACATACTAGAAGACAGGTGATTGCGTTGGCGACCCTGAGAAGTCTAAAGCTCTCGTATGATCTTCTTTATGTTTAATTCTCTAATTATCGGTTACATTTAGGTTTCTAGTTTTGTTTAATTTTTTTAAATGTATTTTAATCTTTTTCGTAGTTTTAAAGTTTATTAATTAGCCAAGAATTTCAGCGATGAAAACTACCTGTTTTCTTCACCTTCTTCAAAATCCGAATTGTGAAAATCTAATTTGCTGTTTTCTGTTTCTTCTGTCAATTGTAGTTTTGTATAACCTTTGTTCAAGGTGTCAATGAGTTCTATGAGAATTAAATAAAATTGGTTTCTTTACATGAACTAAAATAATATTCTATTTATTTGATCAGCCTTCGCTTCCCCGGAGTAACCAACTTATGTACGCCAAATTAATACACTTGCCATAAAATGTGTTCTGTCTTTTACAGAGTTCTTTTCCTAATCTTCCGATTACAAGTTCCTCTTCATAAAAAAAAAGGATACTAATTTTTCATAATTAAACAAAGGTTTATTCGATACGATTCATCCAGAAACTTCTTCAGGAAGTTTAACAATTTTACGAAAATTGTATATATTAATTAAATAAAAGAAAATTTTGTTACATTGTTAACTTCCTGAAGAAGCTTTTAGATGAATTGCATCGAATAAACCTTTGTTTAATAATAAAAATTAGAATCATTTTTTTTATGAAGAGGAACCAGTAATCCTAAGAATAGGAAACAAATTACTCATTATAATTTTAATTATATATTGTTATACTATAATAATAATAAAATTAGATTATTATATTATAATAATTATAATTATATTTTTATAGAAAGAAAATATCTTGCACATTTAGAAAAAAGAAAATTAAGTTCCTCGTTAAAGCTCAAAATATTAATACCAGTGAATATAGAGTATATACTCTATATTCAATGTTAATACTTTAGCTATTTTTTCATTATCCATAGGTACGTGTTATCACCATCACATTTTAAAATAAAATATGACGTTTTGAGAACGTCAAGTGTAAAATATTGATATCAATATTATTCAATTTGAATAATCATCTAGATCCTGGTCTAAATCTATTTTACCTAGCTTTGGACACTTTATATGGCCTTTTAACATACAAATACGAGAAAGTCGAATGGAACCTACTCCATACGTTTTAAAATAAATTAACAAGTGTTTAAAATAAGTTAACAATTATTTACTTTAAAAATTAATTTCAAACTAGAGTATGTCCACTTCTTGCAGTGCGCCTCCGGTAATTGTGCCATTTTATATGTTAAGGGCCAGTTGCACCAACAAAAGTAATCATGAGTTAAAGTTAACCACTAGTTTGCCCATTAGTTTTCTATTGAGTTAACTAGAGATTAACTTTAACTGATGATTACTCTGTCGGTGCAACTGGCCCTAAGTCTTGCAGAATAAGTTGACTTGTTCTTTGTAAATGATTTCTGTTTTTACCGAATCATTATTTTTATCATTCATTAAATGTTTAAACCGTTCGTTTAACTAAGACAGTTGAAAATCACTTTCTATCACGAAATGTACCGTTACTTCTTTACATAACATTATTACGCCCAATTTCTGAAAATCCAGTCCCATTGTGAGTTGTATCCCGGTTTAGATTATGAATACAGTTCGGTTTTAATACGATAATGACATTAAGTTAGTCTTAATGATATTAAGTTGGTTCGGTCTATATCGATTAGTCTAAAGCTCTCGAGTGATCAACATAAAGTCTTCTTTATGTTTACTTGATTTTGTTGCAAACATTCCGTTCTTATTCACATATCGTTTGCACATTGTTTTGCCAAAAATTTCCGCGACGAATAACCTTTTTTCTTCACGTTATTTTGTTAATTGTAAGTATTCATTATATTGTCTACAAATCGAAAGTAGGATAATGGTCTGATAGTCAGTCAGATAATATTTTACAGAAGATTATACAGATCCGAAATTTCTTAAAATTTTTAAAAAATAAATTAACAATTATGTATTTATTAAATTAATTTTAAACATGAGCTAAACTATGTCCTCTTCTCGTCGTGCGCCCCCACCAATTGTGCCTGTTGATTTGTTCAATTCTATAATTTCAAACGAGATTATTTATATAAAAATTAGGTCCTAGATGATAAAAGACTTGCTCTTTGTGAATGATTCCTGTTTTATCGGATAAGTATTTTATTATCAATTAAAACTTCTTTTATTATGGTCAATTTCTGAAACTCCAGGTCTATTGCGATCTGTATCCCATTTTATATTATCAAACACAGCCCGGCTCTAATACGATAATGATATTAAGCTAACGCTGTCTAAATCGATTAGTCTAAGGGTCTAGAAAGATCAACGTGAAGTCTTTATCTTCAGGTTTTCTAATTGTTGGTTTAATTTCATTTTCTAATATTTTTTCAGAATTAGGAAAATACTCTATAGTATAATAGTAAATTTAAATAACGTTGATTACGTGTAAAACTAAAACTTAATCAAAACAATATTGGCTTCCTCATCTTAAAACAACATTGTTTTTATCATTGTTGTCAATTTTTGTTTTTAGCGTGTATGCTTCTTATAGTCTAAAGTTGTTTTTAAATATGTTTGGTGATATTCAGAAAAGTGTTTTTTATCTTTTCTTAGTTTCTTCCCCTTAGAACTTGTCGACTAGTTGGGTCGCCCTTTTTATGGCATTTGGTGTGATAATATCTTACAGTATATTATATCAACAACTTGTTAAATAGTTCATATGTTGTTCTTCAAACTTGAAAAACGTGAAAATGAGGCATAAATAATATTTTCATTAAAATGAAAATATCCTATATTATTAACTCTTCCTTGACAAGATCTGTTACTGTTTATGAATTTTTTATATATTAACCATTATTAAATTAATTTCAAACAAGAGCTAAACTATGACCACTTTTCGTCGTGCGCCTCCGCCAATTGTGCCAGTTTAAATAAGTTCTATCCAATAATTATCCAAAAATTAGGTCCCCGAGAATAATTTTAATGATAAGTAAGACAATATGAGAGTGTCAGTTATTTGGGTGTACCATGACTCTGTTCTACTGGATTTCTAATATGCACGTCTACTTACAGTTCACAAACTCATATAATATGGTTCTTTCCAACAGCAGGATTTGTATCATTCAATGTACTGCACAGGGCCGATCAGACATTTAGAATTTACCATAGAGATGTATATTTTACTGATTTTACTAGTGGGCCGACCCTGTATCGTACATAAAACTGTCACAAAACTATCAAATCGAGCTGTTGGAAAGAACCTATAGTCGTATCCATCGGATTTCGCCTGCAGGACTAAACCGGCGCGATTATTTTGTTGAAGATTGTTAAATTTGACGGGTTAATACACCAACTAATCTGTCTTTCTATCCAACAGCTGTATATAGAAAAACGCCGGAAACCCAGGCGCATAAAGAACACATGTTTTTATACATACATATCCCAGCTTAATATTAAAATTAGCATTAATATTAAAATAAAATAAAAATTAATGTTGACACTTAACAAAATGTTTGAAAAAATAAGAAAAAATCCAAGGCAAGCTTAATTTAATTAATTACATCGTTACTACATTTTCATGAACCATTTAAGGAAATTAAACCTCGTTTAACCCTTTGGATCAACCATCTAATGAAGGCTACATTAAAAGATGAAAGTTCTGCATGAACGCATGATGTAATTTGAAATATATGTGCGTGCCGCAGGAAAGGGTCGAACGAATGCAATTGCATCGCGTAATGGCTACAAATTACATTACATTTTCGGAGATTGGATTAGGAGCAGGGGAGCCGGACTATAAACAAAATTACTGTCATGCGGAGTACAGGTCCTCAACCCTCCAACGACATTAAACATCGCTCTATAACGAAATTAACGAGCTTCATGCCCGAATGCCTCTGCTTTTCCGACTCGAACACTTCTCTATTACGAATTATGGATGATAGATTTCTGGCAATGTGATTAATGCTGCAAGAAAGTTCGTCACATTTTAAAGACAATCTTTCAAACTTTATTAATAATTTCTTATAAGTTATATTAAAGATTTCTTCAGAACTTTCTTAAAGATTTTTCTTCACAGCTTTATTACCGCTTCCTTCCCAGCTTTATTAAAGATTCTCTCCAAGTTTTATTATAGATTGGTTTTTAGCCTAGCGCGGCGGATACAATTCAGGACTTAATCCTGAAAGACGTGTACTTAAACTCGAAAACACGAGTCGGCGATCGGGGAAACAATAGCCATTGAATTTGTAGCCAGTAGAAAGGAGAAACCGGGGATGCGTAACCTAATATGGAGCCTTAGCGAGTTACTGATGCTTGAAATAAGCCGGTGGGATAATTGAAGAGAGGTATTGCCAGGCAGATGCTCGAGAAGGTATGATGACGCAAAATTCCTAAAAGGGGATTGGAAAAGAGCAACCTATTAGGTAAGTGCTCCACAAAAGGATAAAGGAGAGCAAATAGTTTGTGTTGAGTACAAAATAGCCATTCTGCTCTGCGGGATATTGTGACATTGAAATACCTTGTCATTATTCCTCTTTGTCGTCTGAAGAGGGCTTTGATGAATAATCGTTTTCCAAACATCTTCATCTTTATTGTGCTGGTTTGTTCTTTTATTTCGCACCTATAGACCTCTAAGTATACAGTCAAAAAAATGTACCCTTATTTTCAATCAAGTCAAATCAAGTCAATCAAATATTATACTATATGATGTAAAAAACTAGTTATCAATTAATGACAATTATTTTCCAAATGTATTACTGTCTAAAAACCATGCGAAGAGATCGAATTAACAACACCTATTCATGCTGGTCAAACTGTCAGCGATTTATGTCAAACAGCAGCATAATAGTCCATTCATTAATGGGGTTTTAGTGAATGAGGCGCCAACCAACACATATGCCCTTGTGCATTCGAACCACGCATTGCTACTCAGCGACTCGACTACTTCCTCTTACTTAATTAGATTTATGTGTTCCATATGCAGAACCCATCAAACTTTGATCCGGGGCTGGATACACGCGTCGATGAATACTTTTAAGTGACACCATCATTTTTGCTTTACTTGGCACCTTAATCCTGTTCACTGTACAGTTACTATCACAACTATTTTTACAATATCGTTAAAATAATTAATTTGCTTTCCAACTGTTATAACAGATTTATAATTACTAAAATTATTTTTGTTTGTTTCAGGTGGGTGACAAAGATTTGTTTCATGGTCATTGGTAAGAGATAAACCTAAAATATTCTTAGTCACGTTAAAAATATTGGTTTATTTGTACGACCTAAAATACGTAATAAGTTTCCTAGGAACCGCGAGCCATAAATACGTTTAAAAAGCGTGTAAATTATGTAAGTTTAAATAGACTAGATTTCCTCGTTCATTTGAAACGTTAACAGGCAAAAGCGACATTAACGTCTGCGCTCCTCAAACGCAACCTATTCGAATCCACGAGAAACATATTTATTGCGACAAACAAAAGTATAAATCCAAAGTACTAACACGCAGTCA
Source organism: Quadriops clusia (assembly GCA_033557875.1). NCBI lineage: Eukaryota > Metazoa > Arthropoda > Insecta > Coleoptera > Hydrophilidae > Quadriops > Quadriops clusia. Next base: position 4,002 of record JAWQRP010001558.1, on the reverse strand, counting down.
TAACATTTTGCAAAACGGTTTGAATTTTCGAGAAAAATAATGAGGCACTTCCCCATAAAGCAACCGCCGTTTTAGAGATGAATGTTGTTTATAATGCCAGGACTAAGGAATCTATGTGTGAATGACCCTTAAAATTGAAAGTGTAAAATAACGGAGATATAAATAATAAAAGGTAAGAATAAAGACGACCAATAAAATAAAATATTGACTTGATTGAGACATTGGTTAATATAAATAATAATTTTACTTAAATAAATAATATTGCCAGTTGTCCCAAATAAAATTAATAGGTCTTGCTGTAGGCCTCGGAATATCTCGATATTCGCATACCTTCGTTTCGTTTGACGTCTAGACCTCCCCCAATTCGTTTGCCCCGTCAGTAAGGAGTAATTTGAAACCATGTGTAAATAGTTAAATAGCAGGATACGGATATAGCGAAGAATGCTAACGCCACCACGGCTAAATGATAGAAAATTATGTTCTAATTTAGAACACACCCGCAAGGAATATATATTAAGCTAAATTAGCACAACAGTCTCCAGCCAACTATAATTGGCCGGAGGTATGAGCAAAAAACGCTTTAAATTAAGACTCCCTGCACTTTTTCTTCGTAATGTCTTTCGTACTACAACTGAAGAAAATTTGAACTAAAACTGAAGAATATTTATAATTTGCGGAAGATTTGTTTAACAGGTGACATCCCCGAATGGTGAAGTAGCTTAATACAGGTACAAAGGAATACTCATAGATAGACATCTAACCTGTTGTCGTGCTGTTTCATTGCCATTAAACTAAAAGTGAAAAGAAATAATTTAAACCCATACAGGGCCTTGTCACAAACCTCTGGCGCCAACGAACAGTTATTTGATAGTGTATAATGATATCTCATCTACGACTTTCACGACCAACGAAATATATTGCCAGCTTCCTAAAACAAACCCGATGATATCGATCTCCATGGAACTTTCGCACAGAGTGTGAAAAACTTATTTTTATCTACCTATCTAATGTCATAGATTCTATAGTACAGAATTCTATTAGAATATATTCTAATACCACAAACATATGCCGATAAGTACTTATTTATGAGCTTATGAAGCTTATTTATGAGTCTATTTACTAACTTAGAAGCCTTCAAATCCCGCCAATAAATCTTTAAGCCTGTCTTGATTTATCGACAGAAATCTATATCGGCTGAGTTCTTTGAGGAACAAAAACCGCGAGCATGCATACAATCCAACAATAATTGTGTTTTGTTGCACTCTAAGGTGACACCGCGCCTTTTTATACATTTCTGGCATTCTTGCGGGGTGCATAAAAATAAAATAAGGCGTATAAATAGTTTGTGTACAGAAAGAATGTATACTTTAACGACCAGGTCAGGTTTAATAAATAAAAGAACAAGAGTTCCTCTGTCCACTTTAATTATATTATTTTGATGAAGAGATAGTGCATTCAGGTATCGCATATCAGGAGTCAGGGTCCTCTGGCGGGTTTACCTACCTGTTTGAGCGTCGACTGACTGGACCGACTCGACTCCGACCGACTGATGACACCAAAATAATTAAAAATAATGTTTCCTTCGATTGTGGAGCTGATAATCCTACACTGGGCCTGACACCACGCTCCTAACACTCAAAACTTAAAATAAGTATTCACTTAAAAGCTTAAAAAAATTAATAAAAACTTAACATATTCGCAGGAAAGGGACTACAACATCTGCATGCACGATTTTGTTTATTAAAATGCTATTTTATATTGTAATTTTATTTGGGGCTCAAGTCTTTTCCCGATGTTAACTTTCATTTAATAAGAATCATTGTTTTATGATTGTAAGTAAAAATTTTTTTAATCACTTTAAAACTTTAGTAAAAATCTTTCGTCAGGTAAAATTTACAATTAAAAAATGAAATAGCAACACTAGAAACTTTATAGACTTTGAGTTTATGAGAAAAAATATAGGTATACCAAATGGTTCCCGACACCATACAATTTATAAAAGCTAATAGCTATATACACATACTATTTAAATTACCATTAAAGGTTCATCACCTTCAGTGAGGATATGAAAATAATAAATCAAAAAGTTACTACTAGAGGGTGTAAGGGAGAAATCTAATATATAAAATCCCTATTCTGTCTGTCTGTGGATCGGGGGATCTGTGGATCGGTGGATCTGTGGATCTGTCTGACCGTCCGTATGGAAAACTACACTGATAAAAATGAATAAATTGATTGATCAAATATCAGTTTGTTTCCAATTCGTTTATACAAGACAAATAATGAATTTCATGGACATATAATAATATAAGGTATCCTAACTTATTTATTGGTGAAGCTCTTAAAGCACATTCGCAACTTTAAACGATAAAAAAATGTTTCAACAACTAATAGTTTGTGATGTCCAGCGATCATTTTTCTCAGTGTAGCGTAAAAAATACCCAAAATGCAGCCGCTCCGTCGGCAAAGGCTTCGAATAGTTGATAGTTAGGTTAATAAAATAATTAAATGTCATTTGTGACAGTGTCAAAATCAAGATATTAAACTTAAAATTCGGCGACACGACACTGTCGGCCATGGCCTTGAATAGTACAAAATTAGGTTAGCTAAATATGTCATTTGTGACAGCGACAAAACTCAAAATGTTGAACAGTATTTGGTGTTGCTTAGGGTTATCTGATTTTAAAACAATTTCTTCAAGTCTGTAATTTAAAACGGGGCGTCCAAAAAAGGACATCAATAATGAAGAGAAAACGTCGGCAGTAGTAGCGACAGTCAGATCAATTCCTCAGCTTTACAATCTTAAAAAAAATATTTGCAAGAGGAGTCCAATTGAGAATCGCACACGTTCTAGAATCACCCGATTTGCAAAAATCGGGCTCCCGTCTAGTAATAAATAAAATCCCTAATAAGAAAATCGGTAAACTGCTAATAGAAAAATATAACAGAGAATATGTCCACAAAGACTGATAATAAGATATCGGAGTATAAAATATCTACACATGGAAAATACGGCACAAATAAAATGAGAGACATTTTCCACAAATATAACATGGAAATGTTCTCTAACGGTAGAAAAAATTATATGAAGATCTCAATAGTTCAAAGGATATCATCAATATGATGGACACATGTGAGTATAGAGGATGAAGGCAAAATACACTCCTCTGCTTTTGGTAAACACTTAAAGTTTTTCTTTATAATGAACAAAATGTGAACAATTAATGAACCTCATGAGTGATCTTCAAAATTAATGTTCTCTCAGACTTAAATTGCAAGGTGTTACTAAAACTATCATTGGTAATTTTTTTTAAATCTAAATCAGGTTTTTCATATAAAAAATTGCACATATTTTACTCAACCATCAGTTCTAAAAGCTTAAAATATTTTCCAAATTTAAAAAATATCTTCATAGATTTGAACAAAACAAAATAGAAAAAAATAGTTCTGTGGTGAAATATGAACCAGATATAAAATGTTTGTTATTTAATATCCAAGAACAAAAAAATCTATTTATAAACGATTAAAATTATTATTTTTTCTATTTCCGACATGGTCTTCACGATTTTGACAATATACATAGCTCTGAGCTATATAAGTATTAAATACCTGTCCCTTCCTAAAACACACTATGAAGTACATTACGCTGAAAATAGGAATACTCTAAAAGACCAATTGTCAGAGAGCCTTTTAGATTTTGAGAAAAAAAAACAATCATTTTAAATATGAAATATAACATTTTCGGATATACATAATTACAGCAAACGAACAATTCAAAAAAATTAATCATTAAAAACTGTATACACATAGTATAAAAATAGCTATAAGGAAGAACTAATAAATAAAATCATTAATAAGGAAATCAATGAACTTCTAATAGAAATACGTAACAGAGACGATGCCCCCAAGGTAAATAAGATATAAAAAACTCTGCTTTGGGTGAAGACTTAAATTATTTTGAGCGTACCTAAGTAACACATCGGAGTAACTATATGACCAATA
>JAWQRP010001557.1:0-18605 GCA_033557875.1 Quadriops clusia | reverse complement strand
ATTTGATGTTGACTGGCCACAGACTATTGCTTTGACAGTAATTCCACACTTGTTTTACTTTCTACAGAGAAAATGTAACATATTTGTCATTTTTTGTTTAGAAACTCCTGTTTCGGTTAAAAACTATCCCATTTGCAGTTTCCAAGATGAGAATAACCCTCTTAACCATAAACACCAGAATTTCTATAATTATAAGAATGCTCGACGTTAACCGCACGAGAGCGTACGACAGACTGGGCCAATTTAGTAAACATTCTATTCGCACAGCGCCACCACCTAACTCGAGAACAGCATCCTGAACTAAAACAAAACATCATCCTTTTCAATGGTGGGGGGCGCAACGTTTTCGCTATGCGAGGATCAGTCTGGTTGTCTGTGCTTCTATAGTCAATATTTATGTCATTTATTAAATATGTATTTTATTTATTTTTAAACGTAGCTTATGTTTATTTTAATATATTTTCTAATTGTAGTCGGACAAAATAATTTCGCAATTATTTCGCTGTCGCACAATTAGGCTGCATGTAAGGGAGCGCATACAAGTAAGTTCCGATATATAATAGTCCAAGAGTCCAGGGCTGCCAGACATAACTTATTTTCAGATAGGCAAAACATGGGATACTGGATAGCTTTTATGTGTACTTTGAACGCCTGCATACCTGCTAAGTTGGGTAGACGACCGATTTACAGGTATCAGGTGAGAAAGGTAAGTAAAAATAGGATTAACTTAACTTAAATTCTGATGGCTGATTTTTACATATACTTTATAAAACATTATTAGAAAATAATATCCGCACTGCCAGACACTTTCCGACGCTTTAAAGCTCTTAAAAAAATAATTGAACTTCACTTATATTCTGACGTTTGATTTATATATATATTACTTAGGGCGGCATGCCGAAAGCACATTTACCCTCTGGGCAAGGATAAAGGTAGGTTCACAATCTAATGTACCTGGTGTATAGCTCAGGTACATTACATTGTGAACGTACCTTTAACCTTGCCCAGAGGGTAAATGTGCTCTCGGAATACCAAGCTTAGAGGACTATTTTAAAGTTATATTTGTTGAGCCAAACAAATCGTAAGGGCCAAACATCCCCCCAGACGTAAAAAATATTCAGCCGTGAGCATGAGCGCTAGGATACTCTGCTTGCGTTTTATAGCAAGTGAGACATCTATGTGAACTGATTTCTCTCTCTTAAATTCACAGCCCGCGTTAGTCTATAAAGTATATGACTCGATATACGTATATAACTCGATAATATTAAATTATGTAAAATATATACAAATATTCTGCAAATATAATCTTAATACTTACCAATGTTGGTTCGATAGTTTTTCATTTTCATTCCAATAGGACAAAACTTATGATTAATATTATAATTTTCAATTATTTATTTAAAATTAATTTTCTGTGTATATTTAGGATATAAATATTTGTTAGCAATCAATTTCGTTAAATAAAAAATTATTAACATTTTATTTTAGAAAGGTTAGCAAAATATTTATTGGGACAATTTTTTTTAATAATAAAACAATTATTTTTTTAATAATAAGACAATTATTAGTAATTTGCAATAAAATAATTATTTTATGATTTAATCGTCCTGGTCATCATCGTTAGGATCATTGGAAACTTCATCATCAAGCCAATCGTGATACTCTATTCTTCTTAAGTCATCATCATTACCTTTATCCTTATCATTTTCGTCACTGGATGCTTTTTCTGTAAAAACAGATAAATAAATTTTAAAAAAATAAGTAAAAATAAAACAAATTCAATACTTTAAGTCAATGTAAAACACCTAAATCTTCCTCTCTTGGACTATTACGTGTATTGCGTAACACTAGTAGCCTCCATTCGAACGATATTTATTCGTCTCTTTTTCATTTCGTAGTGCGATAATGGACTGCCTAGTAATTCCACTTCAAGAAAAGCTAGAAGACTGGAAGAAAATAGTACTTAACTTAGACAAAGAACATGCAAAAGACTTCAAAAGAGCTCGAGCCGAGTTGAAGAAGCGATCCACTGACACCCTCCGGCTCCAGAAAAAAGTCCGGAAGGGTGCCAGTGGAGATCTCCAAAAGCGACTAGAATCCGGATTACAAGACGTCACAGAACGCCGTCAATTACTCGAAGAGACTGAAAAGCACGCAGTTCGTTCCGCTTTGGTCGAAGAACGCTTACGGTTTTGTACGTTTGTCGGATTTTTGAAACCGGTCGTTGACGAAGAGGTGGCAATGCTCACGGAAATGTCGAGGCTGCAAGAAGTGGTCCAGCAGCTCGACAAACACACAGCCGATCCTCAAACTCTGCCTCCCGCTTCCGAGCAAGTGATAGCCGATCTGAAGAGTTCCGATAGCGGTTGGTCCTTCCAAACGCCTCCGTCATCTCCTTCTAGCTTGGGCTCGAGGAAGTCATCCATGTGTTCAATTAGTTCTTTGAATAGTTCGTCTTCGGGAAGCTCGAAAAGCCATCACTCGCCTAGCCATCCGCATTGGCATCGATCTTTATCTCAGGTATATATTATTTTCTCATTAATGTATGTATTAATCCTGTAGATTACGATTTTTTTTTAATAGTTTTTATTATGTAATTTCTTTTCGTTTTTACTTTATTTTTAGTTATTATTTTACTTTATTTTTAGTTATTAATTTACTTTATTTTTAGTTATTAATTTACTTTATTTGTAGTTATTAATTTACTTTATTTGTAGTTATTAATTTACTTTATTTGTAGTTATTAATTTATTTTATTTGTAGTTATTAATTTACTTTATTGTTTATAATTCCAATTATTTTTTACTATCTGCTTGATTATCGTTTTTTTTTTTTTCTTTTCTTTAATGTATCGTAAACAGCCTGTTTGTCGTTCCGGAACCATTCGTTACACCTCAATGTCTAGCCGAGATTCCGGATTTACTTCACAAGACACTCTTTATAATAGACCACCATCGTCTCTTAGTGTAATGCAGGTAAATATTCTTTTGAAGTTTTCTTTATTTAACTTTTGATTGTTTTGTTTGTTTTTATTATACTACGATCTGCAGAGATACATGTTTTATTTATATATATTATATGTATTTATATATATTATATGTATTTATTTATATATTATATGTATTTATATATATTATATGTTTTTATATATATTATATATATTTACGAATATATTATATATATTTACGTATATATTATATATATTTACGTATATATTATATATATTTACGTATATATTATATATATTTACACAATATTACCGAATGAATAGTATCGACGATGACATCAAAAGTAGGATTCGTTTTTTAAACTAATTTTTTTCCGGCCAGGTTTCAAACATGTCGGAGCACAGCAGCACCAACAGTAATTCTAGTACCCCGTGCACCCCGTTCCCAGCCACCGCAATACCCAACACGACGGCGACGTGGCCCAATTTGCAGGAAACGATGCAGTTCGAGAGGGCGGCCAACGCTATCATCAGCGATCGGCCTCACACGATCTCGTCGGCCTACGAGAAGGGCCACCAGAGGCCGGCTCTGACTGTGTACACATTCCAAGCACCTGACCAGAGTCTTTCACAACCTGCCAGCCCCGTCACGGGGGTCCCATTGGATACTAACGCTGTACCCCGAAGCCCGGTTCCATCCATTAAGTCTAAACCACCTTTGCCCACGGTAAATTGAACTTGAATTATCTAAATTAAGTACGATATCATTACATCAATAAGTATGGTATCATTAAGTTCGGTATTATTACATCATTAAGTACCGTGTATCATTACATCATTAACTACGGTATCATTAGGTTCGGTATCATTACATCATTAGGTACGATATCATTACATCATTAAATACGATATCATTAAATCATTAAGTACGGTATCATTACATCGTTAAGTACGGTAACATTACATCATTAAATACAGTATCATTACATGTATATGACACTATTAATACTGGGTGCTAGTTGTACATGTAATGCACGAATGTATAATGGGTTGCCTAAGCGGCGACTTTAAGATAACTTCATCATAAGTTTCTTAAGCATTAGAACATATAAGAAAAAAAATACAAAATCATTAGAACAAATAATAAACAATATCCAATAATAAAAAGTTTCCAAATCATTAGAATGGATAATAAAAAAGTTTTCAAATTTTTAGAATAATAACTATAATATAAATTATAATAATATAAATAGTAATAATAAAAATAATATAATAAAAATAATAATAATAAAAATAATAATAATAAAAATAATAATAATAAAAATAATATAATAAAAAAATAATAATAAAAATAATATAATAAAAATAATACAATAAAAATAATAATAATAAAAATATTATCATAATTATTATATTGTATAACATTATTCCATTGTATAATATTGTTTTAAAATTATTGACACGATATGCTCGCTTGCTTGTCGCCTCACGCCTTCGGCGCTCGCTTTTAATACACTTAACTGGAGCTCTTAACATTCAACTATACAATATTCAAGATGTAAGATCATAGTTAGTAATTATTTGGTGTTTGTTCGTGGACTCGCACAAATTATGAATTAATTAGTCATAAGTTTAGGTCCTCCTTATGTTAGAATTAAAAATCATACAGTAGAAATAATTTTTTTATTATTAGTCTTTTTCCTAACGCGTTTCACCCACTGTGGGCTTCTTCAGAGGAACGTTTAATAGTTAAAAACATAAAATTATATTATTATTCCCAGTCAAAAACTCAATATGAATCGCCATTATGGCGTTAGAAGATTAATTTAGTTGATATGATGACTACATATTGAACAAAAATGTTGTTATTTCTTAGGTCTGCTATGTGCCTGGATGGGTAGCGGACATTTTTAATAATATTTAATAATTATTAAATAAGAGTTTAATTATTTTAGAATGAACCTGAGATTGGTATTTTTTTAATTGTTTTTATTATCTCTTGAGTTACTTGAGTTATATCAGATACAAGTAGTGATATAATTCATAAGTCGTATGAGATAATGGCTAGTGTAAATAAGACTGTAAATATTATTATGTAAATAAACGATGCCAAAAAATGTATATCACAGAATATAACAAATATAAATAAACTAGTCAACAAATTAAAATGGTGTATATAAAATATTTAAATGTTAAACGTGTATATAGTTGAGAAGCGTGTCGAAATAATATTTAATTAGGTTTAATTATAATCATAAGGTTCCTAAATATTAAAACAAACAGGAAAAACAATTAAAAATCATTAAAACATATAAGAAATCAAATTTTAAATCATAATTATCATAAATATTAATTATTATTTATTATTATAAAATAGAATAATATTACCTATACAATCTAATAATTAAAAAGATAATATTTGTATTACCCGTTCTAATAATTGGGAAACTACTATTTAATACTGGGTGCTAGTTTTACATGCAATGCACGTGTGTAAAGTGGGTTGCCTATCTGACAGACTTTCTTTATTATTTTACTTTAATTTTTATCATTTTGTCGTTTGTTTTGCAGAGGTGCTCTTCTTTGGAACGACCGAGTGGCCCGAGCATTCCAGCCAAAACAATTGCAGGAATGTCTGCTGTGAGGGTGCTGCCCCCTACTGTTAATATAGAGCATAAATTAGTTAAACCTACATCACTCCCACCGCATTTGGCTAAAGGTATTTATGAATTACCATATTAATTAATTAATTAATATTAAGCTATTTTAAATGAATTAACTTCGAATTATAATATTATTTGAGGAAGATTCTACTCATACAATATTATTTATTAAATAATATTATTTATTAAATTAAGTCAGCAAAGTTTTATCCTACGTTTTCTCAAACTGACTTTCAATTTCCTTCTCTAGCAATTCCGCAACCAACATACGTAAACATGCACGAATTAGCGAGCATGGCAGCAAATAAGGCGCAAGAATTGAACTTGCCTCCGCCCCCGACAGAATTCACAACCCCCGTGCCCACCCCCACGGAAAAGGGGCCTAACGAGGGCGAAAAAGATGGCGGAAGCACAAGCGAAAGCTCTTTAGAATCTTCTAGTGGGTACGGAAGTCAGACAACGTTCCCTGTCGACGATTCCATTCATCAGGAAGGTGAGAAAGTTTGGAAAAAATTCTTAACGATGAGCTTTTGCATGGTTTGCACTTTTAATTTGAAACGTTCTATTTCGTTCACCCCAAATTTTCTCTTGACAAAAAAAATAGAAAAACCGATGTGAGGTTGATTTAGAACAATGTGTGAGATTTGTTTGTTGTGTTTTGGAGTTATATTATTCGAATAGTATACAAATTAGAATTGTATACAAATTCGAATTACAAAATCGAATTACAAATTCGAATTGTACACAAATTAGAATTGTACGAATTACTTCGTTTTTCCTAATTTGAACATTGTGCTCTTTTGCTTTTGCTATTGCCATCACATTTCCGAACTTTGCATGTTGTGTGCTGACTAGAGTGTGTTATTAGATGTTATTGACAACGCCGTGAAGTATTGTACTCTCCCACGAAATGGAGTCCAAAATAATCTGCTAAGACGAAGGCCTTTATCGATGACAGGTAAATAGACTAATTATGCAATTTATCAATTTGGTATGAGTAACATTTATCAATCTATGAACAACATTTATCAATCTGTATGAGCAACATTTATATAAATACAAAATATTAATTGGACTTACTTTCTGTATTGGTATGTATGCAGCTCTTCTCTTTAGTTAGGAAATAAGTTTACGATATTTCGGACTAACCATTAGCTATCATAGTCATTTTGAGAATTTTCTTGTAAAGTAAGATATAAATAAAATAAATGCATGGAAATATTAGTTGTTAGAATGAACCTCTCACAAAATTTTAAAATACTTCTTTTCAATCTTACTAATAAAATTACAGCTTTTTTTATTCAGTTTTTTTTTGTTATCAGCAGCTTTTCTTTTTAGACCATTTTTAAAAAATTATATGAAGCAAAAGCTATATATAGCAAAAGCTATATATAGCAAAAACTATATATAGCAAAAACTATATATAACAAAAGCTATATATAGCAAAAGCTAAATATAACAAAAGCTATTATAACACATGGTAAATTGTATACATTTTTAGCAATGTACTCAACCGGAACAATGAGAAACACATTATTACGTCGTGGGTCTATGCAAACCGCCAAACCACCACCGCCGATTCGTCGGACAGCTTCGATAACCAATACTAATCGGCCATTGACACCCGTCGGAAGTATAGAAGAGAACTTTCCGCCTCCGCCAGCTTTCTTATTAGAGCCATCAGCTCAGCAAGCGCTCAAGAACCAAGCAGGTAACATATGAACATTTGTTTTATTATTCTATTATTAATTTTATGAGGTTTAATTCTGCTTGTAAAACGTTGAAGAGTCTTAACTTATAAATCTGGTTTTTTTACAAAAATTAAAGATTCAGATGATAAACTGTTGAATTCTAACTTAGTATATTAATTTAATTGTTCTGATTGTAATGCAAAATATGTAGGTGAAACAAAGCAGTATCTGCATAATAGGCAACCCAAACTACGTATATGTGTTGAAACATCATTCTATTTACTTAATCTTAACGTAAATACGGTTGCCTATATGGAACAAGCGTATATTTTTCATAATCCTCAACTATTAGTTAATTGACTAATACTATTAATTCATTAACTAATACTATTAATTCATTAACTAATACTATTAGTTGATTAACTAATAATTCTTGAAATGATTACGTTTCAGTGGAAACTGGAGTAAACGTCGCCGAAACAATCAAAGCCTTAACTGAACAACGGCACATGCCAGCGAGTCCGAACGCCATCCGTCGCATGTCCGCCTCGACTCAGTCAATTTACCAGTCGCATTCGGCAAGCCAACCGAACATTCTTCAAAACACGAGTCCGATCCTCAGCTCTTTTCATAGCTCTGGCCAAACGAAACTTTCCTACGTCTCCCAATCGGGAGGCGTTATATACGCTCAACCCTCCCAAATAGTCCCCGGCAGTCCGAGCGCAGTCCGACGAGTGAACAGTATACGATCGCAAAGTGCCGATAGGAAGACTGGCGAAGGCCCCGGAGGAGTCGGCTCGAACTTCATAGCCACATTAAGTGCTAAATTAGCCCCTAATCTCAGTCCGAGAGGATCTCGAAGGCATTCCGAAGACCTGGGCCCCGCTGGGAACTTGCAACAAATTCAGCAGAATAGAATATCGCAAAGGGGCCCCGGGCAAAGCTTTTTGGATTCGTTGAACGCTAAACTTGCTCAGCAACACATCGCCAATGCCAACACGAATTCGCAATATAAGGCGAATAAGATTCGGCAAATGATGAATAGTAAAGCTCAGCCCGATCCAAAGGTTTGCCATGAGTCTCTTATGGACCAGATTAAAAGAGGCGCTACTCTTAAACGAGCCAAAATTATTAACGATCGTTCCGCACCTAAAATTCATTAAGATAAACATTTCTCATTCAAGAACAGACTTCCAAATCAATAAAAACACTTTGAATTTAGTAAAAATACTTTGAAAATCCATTCATTATTAAATAATAAAAATACTTTGAATTTAATAAAAATACTTCAAATTGCCTTTTTTGAGCTTTGATTGGTTTTGAATTTTGGATTTAATAAAAACAAATAACAGACTTCAAACTCAATTAAAAATTAATAAAAACTTTTGGAAATTAACAAAAACTTTTCGAAATTTGTAAAAACTTTTCGAAATTAATAAAAACATTTCGAAATTAATAAAAACTTTTCAAAATTAGTAAAAATTTTTCGAAATTAATAAAAACTTTTCGAAATTAATAAAAACTTTTCGAAATTAATAAAAACTTTTCAAAATTAGTACAAATTTTTCAAAATTAATAAAAACTTCTCGAAATTATTAAAACTTTTCGAAATTAATAAAAACTTTTCAAAATTAGTACAAATTTTTCAAAATTAATAAAAACTTCTCAAAATTAATAAAAACTTTTCGAAATTAATAAAAACGTTTTGCATTCCAGTAATCTCACTAATACTTCGTAAAAATATATATAAAAGAAAGAAAAAACATTATTAAATCTGCCAAAATTAAAAAGTTCATAAATCGCCAATAAATTCAAAAATACCATTTACCTTTAAGAGTATGTATAAAAAAAGTGTTTCATGGAAGAATCCTTCCATTATATATTCCATTCGTGTAAAATAGTTGTTCCAATTATGCGTCCATGTACTCGCACGTTCTGATCGAAACTAATTATATAAACGATATAATTATAAAATAGTCATATTTTGCTCGTCAATAATAAACAGTAGCAAGCTAGAGTAACATGTTAATACGTCCAGCTATTACGAAGTGGTCGACTGAATATTATTTTTGTATTGTGTAGTCAAGTTAACGATCTTTTTATAGCGTAGACTTACCTGAAGAATTTGTACATTCTCCGAATGATCCCTTGGGATTTTCATAATAGTTACAGTGAGGAAAATTGTATAAAACATATCAGTTTCAGTAAAATATTAGTCTCAGTAAAGTTACTAGTTACAGTAAAGATGCTAGTTTCAGTAAAGTTACTAGTTTCAGTAGTGGTACTAGTTTCAGTAAAGTTACTAGTTTCAGTAAAGGTACTAGTTTCAATAAAGTTACTAGTTTCAGTAAAGATACTAGATTCAGTAAAGTTACTAGTTTCAGTAAAGATACTAGTTTCAATAAAGTTACTAGTTTCAGTAAGGTTACTAGTTTCAGTAAAATAGTCTCGATAGAGTTTGAAACCATTTCGGAAATGGTTCAATATGTAGCATAAGCGCCTTGAACTTTCAATTATTTACACTACAACACTTTTTGGAGTTACATTATCGTGAAATTTTACAATAATCGTTACGATCGTTCATCCTGTCCGTTAGCTTCAATTTAACTGGTAATAATAAATAAGTGAACATGTAATATGCTTATCAATGTATTCATTCATAAAAACGATATTTACTTTACTATTGTTCATCACTGTTACCGCATCCATTATAGATATATTTTCTATAATAACTGTATATAACTTAAACTTGAAATTTGAAAAAATACTTCGCTTTCAGAGAAGTACCTTTAGAATATTTATTTTATTTTTCTAATATTTATTAAATCTTATATCATTTCAGATGTGTTTTATAGAATGTTTGCATCTTATTTATTTTATTTTTTTTTATTTATTTTTTTAATATATACGTTCATCTTCCAAAAATAGCGTACAAGTATTATTTCCTCCATAAAAAATATTTTTGTAATAGGTTTGTAATACTTTCTGTAATATGATTGTAATATTATTTATCATTGTAATATTACTTATCGTAATATTATTTATCATTGTAATATTACTTATCGTAATATTATTTATCATTGTAATATTATTTATCGTAATATTATTTATCATTGTAATATTACTTATCGTAATATTATTTATCATTGTAATATTACTTATCGTAATATTATTTATCATTGTAATATTATTTATCATAATATTATTTATCATTGTAATATTATTATTACTATAAATAATTCCTAAGTTACTATAAATAAGCTTCTAAAACATGTAGCATAGAGTTTATCATGAATGTTCACTTTTTGTAAATAACATGTACTAAACATTAAGGAGCATTATAATATCAATATCTTTGTATGGAATCCATGTTTAAACTTGTAAGTAATAATCGACAGTTTTCGTTTATCGTATTGTAAAACGCTTAATTTTGTGTTGTGTATGAATTATGAAACAATAAAGTATGTAGTAAACTTACCGTTGGATTTTAAATCCATTACATTTTAAATGTAATAACTTTCATCACATATGACATATATCTGCTTTCATCTATTTTACTTCTCTGCTTCTCGTATCGTTTCATAACGTTTTCAAAAAAGGTTTATTTGCTAATTTATATACAAACACATTTGTGATACAAATCAGTTATGTATTCAAATTTACTGTGTACTACCACATATACATACGTACGGCTTGGTGCAGAAAAATATCGACACTATCTGAGAAAACTGCACATATAGTGTCGATATTTTTTTGCATCAAGCTGTACTACTAACTGGATAACAAACGTATTTTCTTCTAATTTGTGAAGAAAATAATTTTTTTGTTTTATTCTTGCAAAAATTTAAAGAGGCGGTTGGTGAACGAGGTTAAACCAATGACCGCATTCACACCGTTTGGGCATTCCTTTATGCAACCACATGTAATTAATCGTTATCGATTCTTCCTCGCAAATGCAACCGACAAGTCGAGCTTCAAAAGCTGAAGGTACTTCGTTTGGTTGACTTCTTGTTCCTGACCCTTTTTTTATGGCATGAATAAAATATGGGTCTTTTTTGCCAGCGACTTTGGCTAGTAATTCTCGTTTTTCAAGGCCTGTTGCATGCTCTAAAGGATCTCCCATAGTAACTATATAAAGAAATCATTATATTCAAGGTAATCGTTATATTGAAGGTAATCGTTATATTAAAGGTAATCGTTATATTAAAGCTAATCGTTATATTAAAAGTAATCAATATATTGAAGATAATGATTATGTTCGAAGGAATAAAATATACATCCCTTACAGTATTAGGCAACCAGGTATTCATATCAAGCCTTTAGGTGCATCTGGTTGCCTATACCATAGAGATGTACATACTTATATTTTATTAAAAATATGATTTTATCAAAAATATGATTTGATCAAAAAAATAATTTTATCGCAGATCTATGATTCAATTCTTCGATGGATAGTGCAAATCAAACATGCTTAGAGCAAAAGAAAAGAATACATATAAAAAAGTTTAAAAACAGTATTTACCTTTAGTGTTGTTACAATAACGAACATTTGTTTTCAAAATATTTCTTCCAGGTGAGGAAAAAGCGATTCTTCTACACAGATTGGCCATTTTCTTTAGCTATTATGTTATCTGTGCTATTATTAACAATTATGTTTGTTGATAATATGTGAAGGCTGTCATATATTTGACAAATAATTTAAGTTGAACGTCACAAAAAGGCACACATGGATTATAATAGTATGAATTATTATTAGATAAAATATGGTTATTAGTTCAATTATTATTAAAATACGATTCTTAACCTTTCTTTGAAAACAGTTTTACATTCAATTCCTGAATCCCACAAGAATTTAAAACTAATATAAATAATATTTTAATTATTAATCACCTGAAACGCCATATTTGCATTTCTAAACCAAATGTATCATGTGCTGCATTTCTTTTGTCATAATAAGAGTTCATTCAACACTATTATTTAAAAATTAAATTATTATTATATAATATGTAATACAATATTGGTTGGGCGACAATATTTAATAATAATAATAATCTAAATACACTGCTAATAATAATAAAAATATTGTTTTAATGCAAAAGCTGAATTAATTAAATCAAATATTACATTTGGTTTAAGTTTTTTTTTCTGTTAATGAACTAAAAGTACTCTAGAAAAATTGTATTTACATATATTTCCAAAGTATGTACCTACTTTCATTTCATTTATATATATGTATATACTTGTAATTTATTTAATTTTAAAAGCAAAGTTATTAATTCTACCTCTAAAAACCTAGTTTTTAATTTAACAACTAGATTTAAATTAGTTGTAGGTTTTGATCATTCATGCATTTTTATTTCTGTATTGCATTAATTACATAATTTTGCATATATTGCATTAATTAACATTTTTTGTAATAAATGCGATATTTTTAACTTTGAATTTTTAATCAACTTGTTATTAGAAGAAAAAAACTCGTAGATTGGTTTACTTTTAAAATAACTTGTAATTTATTTTAAATAATACAGATCTAGTAGGTGCATAATTATGACAACATTGAACCTATAAAAAAAATGAAAATCGGAATGTTTTTGTTTTGCTGTCATTTTGCATCAAGTAATTGTAATTATTAAAGCACAATTATAATTATCAGGAAACAATTATAATTATTAGAAAACAATGATAGATTACAAGAAGAGTTCACTGGCAAAGATGACTTTGTAAGTATTAATTGTTTTTTTGTTAATCGTGTTTTATTATTTATTTGCTTTACTCAGTTGGCAACAACGTTAGTTGGCAACAAAATCACCAAACAAACAGACCCAAACTCCCCAGACCCGGCAGCAAAGAAGAAGAGATTTACGTTAAGTATACAGGAAAATGGAGAACGTCAATTGTCAAAATGATAAAGTTGGTTCATTCTCTATGTTTACAAATTTTAAAACATAAAAGTAAAACGTTCTAATCATCGGGGGTGTCTCTGTGAACAGTTTAGTGCATAGTGTTATGTAAGACAAAACTTAACTTGGCTCTTATTTTCTTCCTCAATTTGTTGGTTATAATCCTCAGGCAAGAATAATGAATTCTGCTAAAGACCTCCAACAAAACGAAATAATCGTTGAGGAAAACGAGCCTGATAACCAGAACCAATATCCGGTTAGTTATGCTAATGAAGACAGCAATGCTAATGTTAGCAATACTTCACAGAACAAAGGAGCTATTCCGAAGACAAAACCCATTCCGAAGTCGAAACCGTGTTCTAAGAAGACGCTTAAGTTGAACAATAACGTAGAAGACATTTCTTCGATTAACTGTTCGTCGTTAAATTGTCCATCGTTAAACTCTCCTTCGTTAAACTGTTCATCGTTAAACTCTTCTTCGTTCAAGCCTTCTTCTTTAAACCCTCCTTCGTTAAACTCTTCTTCTTTAAACCCTCCTTCGTTAAACTCTTCATCGTTAAACCCTTCTACTTTAAACTCTCCTTCGTTAAACTCTTCTTGTTTAAACCCTCCTTCATTAAACCCTTCTTCGTTCAACCCTTCTTCGTTCAACCCTTCTTCGTTCAACCCTTGTTCGTTAAACCCTTCTTCGTTAAACCCTTCTCCACTAAACCCTTCTCCGTTAAACCTTTCTTCGTCAAACCCTTCTTCGTTAAACCCTTCTTCACTAAACCCTTCTCCGTTAAACCCTTCTTCACTAAACCCTTCTCCGTTAAACCCTTCTCCGTTAAACCCTACTTCGTTAAACCCTTCTCCGTTAAACCCTTCTCCGTTACACCCTTCTTCGTTAAACCCTTTCTCGATAAACCCTTCTCCATTAAGCCCTTCAACATTAAACCCTTCTTCGTTAAATTCTTCTTCGATAAACTGTTCCTCGATAAACTGTAACTTAAAAAATACCGTTCTTAGTTGCAATGGTGTAACGAATGGCGATCCGTTCTCCGACGGTTATGCGAGCTCTAACGCTAGTCCGAATAGTGAAATGACTCCAAAAACTCTCTTAAGTGAGGAAGCATGCGCAGAAGTCGATTCGAAAGAATCGACGAGCTGTTCTTGTGATACCACGAATACTCAAGTGTTTCAAGATGCCACCGATACTTTAAGTGATAGACTGAAAATTGACGGTAATAACAAGAGTAATAGGCATCAGAGCGAGTATGGTAGAAGTCAAAGCGAGTCGAAGAGGAATTACGGGAATGTCGAGATTCAATCGTCGACGGAACAAAATAGTCAAAATAATCAAAATAAGGAAGATTCGTACTCAACTAGTAACAGCAGGCGAGAAAACCTAGTCCTCGACTTGGACGTAACGGATTCATCGACGGATGACGATTTGCTGTCGATATCCGACGACGGGTGCATTTACACGTACAAGGGCGATCAAGTGGCCGATTTGCCGAGTTCCTTCTTTAGCTTAGATATACCTTTGCCGGATATTCCGGAACCGGCGGGATCGAATCGACAACAATCTGCTTCTCCCGAGATGGATTTTCTCGAAATGGACTTCGATCCGGGACCTTCGGGCGATGGCGATTCGGACTGCGGCGATTTTCCGAACTCTGAAACATATCCGAGTAAAATGCAGAATGAGCCTGTCGGGGAACAAATCGACAAATCGACTTGTTCGAAAGGAGAAATGGCGGAATCGGACGATTTCAGTCTTCCGGGTTCGAGCACCTCTCGGTTAACCAACAATGCTAATGGTTTAAGTTGCGGGAATAAGAAGGAGATTTCGAAGAGCTTCAGTTCGTCGATGCTAAATTCATCGATGTTAAATTCATCGGCGTTTAATTCGTCGATGTTAAATTCATCGCCGTTTAATTCATCGATGTTAAATTCGACGACGTACAATTCATCAATGTCAAATTCGTCGACGTTCAATTCATCGATGTCAAATTCGTCGACGTTCAATTCTTCGATGTTAAATTCGTCGATGTTAAATCCGTCGATGTTAAATCCATCGATGTCAAATCCGTCGATGTTAAATCCGTCGATGTTAAATACAGCGATGTTAAATTCATCAACACTAAATTCGTCAATGCTAAACTCATCGATGCTAAGCAAAAAAGACGTATTCACATTGAAGAATGAACAAGAACTGAACAATCCCATGCCATGGGCTTGTCCGATGTCCCACCGAACCATCGGGACAAATTACTATCGAACATCAAAACGGTTTCACTGCCAAAAAGGCGAATTAATATCTCCCAGCGAGAAGATCAACACAGATTACACAAAACTGAAATCTACATATTACCCTGTTTATAAAGACGAAGAAGATTGGCAAAGAGACGTAGGCGATTCCGCAATGATTTGGACTGAAAAAGAAGCGCTTTTACGTCAATTCACGCAAATCGGCCCGTCGGCATGTGGCGCCACTGCCGTTTTGAACGTCTTGACGGCTCTCCGTTTCCCGATCCCGCCTTTAGAGAAACTTCAAGAGTTCGTAACGACACATTTAAGAGCCAACTCGAGCCCTTTGACTGAGTACCTTTTGTCGAGAAGCGTCGCGGGATCGACTCACGAAGATTTAATCGAAGGCCTACAGAAGCTCAGCGAAGGTAAAGTTTACGCCAGATTTTTCCCGATGTATCCCGAGCGGATAGTCAATTTGGAATGCTGGCTGGCGCATTGGATTAGAAACGGAGCTGTGCCGATCGCCACTTTAAATTTGCAAAAATGCGTCGGGACTATTCCGGATGCTTGGCATCATCAGATGATCTTTGGCGTTAGTCCGAGAGGAGTGTTTTTAACGAATCCGTTAGAATGCGTCGAACCTAGTAAGCTGTGGACGCAGTTGTGTTCCGAGTCGGCTTTGTTGGTGAAGAGGGAAGACGTTATTTCTCGGTGGAATTTCAGGACAGATTTGCTGCAGCTTATGAAGATTATGGATGTGAGATGGAGGAAACTGAATGTTGTAGGTAAGTAGAAAGGTTTTTTTTTATTATTAATATAATTGCAAATTAAGTTAAGATAAAAAATAAGTGCTAATAAAATAAACCAAATTAAATTTTAAAATAATATATAAAAACTAATCTAAATTAAAAATAAATCTAAATTAAAAAAAATCTAAATTAAAAAAATCTAAATTAAAAAATCTAAGTTAACAAAAATCTAAATTAAAAGAAAACTAAGTTAAAAAGAAAATTAAAATTAAATAAACTTAAAAAAAATTATATTTACCGTAATTTAAAAAAAACCTAATTTTTTTTTCTTTTAGGACAAGTAGCGAATATGATCCACGAACACAGGAGGGAACTTCGGCCCGGATTCATTAACACCTCACATGTAAAAATCCCTGCAGCATACAAATCCGGAATTTCGTTAGCCGTCACCGTCGACTCGAACATTTATTTATCGTTAAAGCAATGCGAAGAACTCCCTCTGCTGCAATCGTACGAAGTCGCGACTGCCTTACCTTCGTTTTTCCAAACCTAAGTATACTCTCCTCATTATATTGTACATATTACCGTTAAGTTGTTATTGTTGTTTTTATAACAATTTTATTTCCTTTTCCTTCTATTACATTTCCGTTTTGTGACATACATACACGTCGCCTATCCAAGAAGTTCCATTTACGTGATTATGCGCAGATTTATGCCGAATAATCCTTACTCACAGCTACATTAATAAGGTTAAATAATTAACAAATTACAAAATAAACAAATTGCAAAATAAATAAATTACAAAATAGTAATTAATTACAAAATAAACAAATGACAAAAAAAACAAATTGCAAAATAAATAAATTATAAAATAAACAAATTACATATGAAAAAAATCACAAATAAGAAAATTGTCACAATACTCATTACAACAAACTGCTCTCTAAAACTATAAAAAATAATTTTGTAAAATTTGTTATTAAAATCGAATCTTATTATTTATCAATTACCGTAGCTAATAATTTTAAATTTAAAATTTGATTTGAAAAAGCGTGAATTTCAAACGAAAATTCAGATAATGCAATAAAGTGATAGTGGTTAACAGTTGTTTTTATGTACTATATTTTTATATGCAACGTTTAGAATAGAAATGTATTTAGTAACTAAATGTTTCTATTCCATTTTATATAATAACATCGTTTCCAAATTACTAATTTGGCGCCCGGACTGATTACGACATAACAATGACTCTATCAAGGTTTTCCTCTTATGAAATTTATATCGTGAAACTATTTTATTATTACTTCACTATTATTTAACATATCAAAAAGTAAACATTTTCGCAGTGGAGAAATGACAAAAATAAGAAAATAACTGGAAATAAAAAAATAATTAGAAATTTTAATAAATAATTGGAAATAAAAGAATAATTAAAAATAAAAAAATAACTGCCAAAGATTATTACTTTTGTGTTGATGCATTGATAAGTGAGTCGCAAGAATATTAAAATATCTATTTACAAATTAATCTTAGAGTGCCCTAATATTCGTAACTCCCTCGTAATCACGTTTAACCTTCCCTAGGTTCTTTATTAGACCATCTAATATCGTAAAATCGTATTTAGTTAATGTGAATGCCATATCAACCTATTTGTGAAAGCAATTTCATGCTTCTATCATATAATATATTCTACATTATAAATATTCATATGTACACTATTCAACTGTTTTCGATACGTTTAATTTTCATATTCATGTGTGGTATGAACAGTATAGATTTCGTCTTTTGGTTAAATTAAAAAGAAATTGTTTAATAAAACTCTTTAAGGTTTTTGTTGAACATTCTTTATTTATTTATCCTTTGAATAAAAAAATTGTATCAAATTTCCCGTACATGTATGTTATTGTGTTTGTTCATAATGTAATAAAGAAGCAATACCTTACTTTCGTTGCTGTTTTACATGTACGTCGAGCCAGAATTGTTCTTCTATTACCTATTTTATTTATATCTATATCTATTATAATAATTTTATTGCACTATCTGCAAAAAAAAATAATCAACAAACATAATTACCGTCGTAACGTACGTCCGTACGTACGTATGTCTGTCCGTCCGACGGTAATTTTCCCATTTTAAGGAATATGATTTCTATGGTGAGTGTGTATCGATGGTTGCGCCACTATGAAAAAATCGCATTTTAAAGAACATCAATGAGTTCTGTAAGGGAGAATTTAACTACCTATATTATTCACATTTTTTAAATTATGTGTATGTAATCATATAATTGCTGAGGTAGCAATTATGATTGAGTCAGTTGATGGCGGATAGAGTAGATGTTATACAATAGAAGAAAACCATACAAACGATACCAAAAGGGTTATCCAAGTTTTGTCCGTTGTTACCAATATCTGTTAAATGTG
>JAWQRP010001556.1:0-18610 GCA_033557875.1 Quadriops clusia | reverse complement strand
AAAACACTACTAGCGTTTTTTGGAGCTCTTTAGGTGCTGAGTAAATCCTGCCAGTTTTATTGTTCTAAGTTTGTTAATAACGCTGTAATTTAAGTGGGCCTTCTTAGCTGGACCACCCTGTATATATAATATATTAATTTCATTTTATTGTGTCTAATGAATGAAATTCTTTTTGGTAAAATCAACATTTTTGTTGATCTTTTGGAACCATCGAAGGCCTAATAGGTACATCTTTTTTAAACTAAATTTACAACCCTAAAAGGTCGTTGTGCCTGCTAGTAAGTCGTAGACCTTCTATGATCATGAAATCGCTAAGAGTAAACACACAGAATTTCGTATATTGTATATTTTCAAATTTTAAATGTTTTACGTAAAATTACATCTCATATATATAGCTAGAGAAAATTAGTAACAAAATGAGATTCAGAGATATTTTTTTCTTAAAGGTGATACCACCACCTCTTTACCACAAACGCCCGGAATCCTCCACAGCAGAAACAGCATCCCCACATAAGAAAATCAAAACCGAGCACGAACAACTAACCCTAAACTACAAGATCCCGAAGAACTCGAATATTAAGCTCGTCCAGAATGTCAGCGGACTCGAATCCTTTGACACTAGCTCTGTAGACCAAAGCTTCAGCATTGAACAGGAGCTCGAGGAAGAAGATGAATACCCGGACGGAAACACAGAAGACGATGAAGATGACGAAGATGAAGACGATGACGACCCTGATTCAAAAATAAATCCGATCTTGAAATTACCGCAAGTTGAGACCGATATATTTCCATGTTCATATTGTGAGAGATCGTTTCCTTTGAAGCAGTTGTTGGACTTGCATCTCAAGAACCACACTCGAGAGCGTACATTTGAATGTACTGCTTGTGGCCGGAAGTTTTTTACTAAATATGACTTGGCAAAACATGTCCAGACACACTCTGATGCGAAACCATTCTCGTGCATAATTTGTACTAAACAATTTTCTCGAGAGTCGCTTCTCCACCGACATGAAAAAATTCATGTAGATGCTCCCAAGTACTTGTGCACCACTTGTGACAAGACCTTCCTAACAAAGGAAGATTTAGATGGGCATACTGAGAAGCACAAAAAGAAGAGACCTTTCGTCTGCAGAATTTGCAATAAGAGATTTGTATTCAAGCAAGGTCTCGAAAGACACGAATTGACTCACGCTGACGAGAAACCACATAAATGCAACTATTGTGAAGCTAGCTTTACTTCCGCTATTAAACTTATGCGACACATCACATCCCACGCAGGTTTGAGACCGTATCCCTGTAAACTATGTGGACGAACTTTCTTACTCAGCCATCACTTGACCCGTCACATGCGTAGCCATTATGCTGCTAAGTCCCCCTTAGCTCAACCTGTAGGTCAACATAAATGTGACGTTTGCAGTATGTCCTTTAGAAGAAAGGATTCACTAATTAACCATAGTGCCATACACTCAATGGTTAATTTGAAGTGTGTTATTTGCAACACAAAGTTTGAAAATGCTAAACAAGTCAAGGAGCATATAACCATACACTTGTCTGGTTTACCATATCCTTGCGATAAATGCGATTATTCCTTTGACACCCAAGATCAACTGGAAGAACATGAAGTGAAGCACGCTCAGATGGAATACGAAGAACAAATTGAACAAGAGGTACGTTTCCTAATTTTTATTTTCGCCTCATATTAACTAAATATATAAATATAATAATAATAAAATAGAAATGTATTTATAATATAAAATAAAATTTTATGTAATGTTGAATAAAAGGCAACGCTTGTTGACTATTTTTATTGTTTTTACGCATAAAAACAATAAAAATAGTCAACAAGCGTTGCCTTTTATTCAACATTACATAAAATACCTACTTGTTGGGGTCAACTCTCAAAAAATAAAATAAAATTCTTATAGGTGGTCCAAGAAGCACAGCAACGACAAGATAATTCAGAAGACGAAGACGAAGAAGAAGGTGAAGGGGAAGACTACTCTGGCGATGAAATCAGTGAATTCACAATAACTTGCGATTCTTCAGAAAATCCGGAAATCGTAAGAAGATCAAAGCGTGAATCGAAAATTAAAAACTATGCCCAGTTTTTACATGCCGAGTTAGGTTCTGATTTGGAAGATGACATTACTGCAGAAGGGGTTCAAGAGAGGATCATTCAAGAAGTGGTCACTATTGAAAAGGATAGCAATCAAGAAGAAACTATCAAGCCCATTGTCAGGACGGAGGGTACAAAAGTGTACAGAAGGAAAAATATCACAGAAAAACCGAAAATAACGCCAACACTTAATTTGGCCACCATTCCTACTGCTTCCTTAGATCAGATTAATCAGCCAGCCATCCCAAATTTAGAAAATTTGGGATTAAACAAACAACTTATCCAAGGCCTTCCAAACAAGCAATATGTGAATGTAAAGGTAGGGGATAAAATGATGCGTGTGCAGAAATTTATTGTTTCGAAAGCTGAAGTGGAAGCAATGGCTAGGGAAGGGAAATTGGAAATCGGTGGAGACAACATTTTATTGAAAGTAAACAAACCTCTGCTCGGTCAACATAAAGTGCCAGCACCGTCTAAGAATATAAGTATTGAGAACATTATTGACGGGAGCAAACCGAGCAGTTCCCCAAAAATACTGGTCAAGAAAACCTATACAAAAAAAGCTGTAACTCCGAAGACTGAGGCTATGGTTACGCCAGAAGTTTCTGAGAAAGGTCAGCAATCTGCGGAATCTTGTTAAATTCAATAAATACAAAGCAGTTGTAGATTTAAATGAAAATGTATTTACATTATACATTAAGCAGTTTAATTGTACATATATTTTAACATATTCTTAACCTACTTTATGACAATGATATAATAAATAAAATACATAAAATATTATACTTAGTGCGCATAGATATATGAGATGTAATCTTAAGAAGCTTAAAAAAAATAGTTTAAAAGGTTCTTAAGCCATATCACCTTTTGCTCCATCGAGGCGTTTTAACTGCAACAAACAATATTAATTGTCTTACATGTAGGATGTGTATGATAGTTGATTGTGGAAATTTATATTATGGAATAAATGTATTTGTAACATATATTGAAGTTTTTATAACCCTGTTCAATTTGGACAGCGGCGATAAGTTCGTACTTACTTTATCACTTTCTACTGTCCATGCTTTTGAAGGCTTGAAAATATAATTTTAATGTAAAACTAGTGTAGAATTCTACTATATTCAAGAAACATACAAATTTTAATTTTGATCGTATTCTATTTTATGGTGTTGACTTTCACTTTTACACATTTATTATTATATCACTGTTAACAAAGACTATATGTTATAATAACATGGTATTTGATCTATAGTGATTAATTTGTTGAACTTGAAAAAGAACGCAGGGATGGGCGAATACCTCTGAGAGCAACTATAAAGGTGAAAGTACAATACCTAATTTTTAATTTTATTCTATGCAAAGTTTAGATTTTCTTCAATAATGGAGAAATATTAATAGTATGAATGTTTATTTTACTTCTTTCTCATCGGCGTTAACTGTGATGTATCTTTCATGAATGGTAATATTTCCCTTTGGTGCAGACAGAATGTGATGATATAAAAGTCCTGCAGCGATTCCTCCTAAAATTGGCCCAGCCCAATAAATCTGTAATAATTAAACAGGATTACCATTTGTGTCCTACTAACTTGTATTTAGGAAAATTTACAATAAAATCAATCAATAATAAAGGAAGAACCCAAGGAAGTGAACATGAAAATTAATGTACAGAAAAGTATGACAATTTCAAATACAAAGAATTCGCGTTAATGAAGGTTGGACGGAAAACAAATGGAACAAGTTGACCATTAAATATACTCGGGCTTTATCATTGAAGAAAATGGAAAGAAAATTTGCGAAAGAATCTGAAGTTAGAGACCATTAAGGAAAACTTATGGAATATCAGGTGAGGTGAGGTGTTCTGAATGATGGATAAAATAAAAGTTCACAATTTATTTTTTGGTCGGTACTACCACAGATAACCAGATAGGGAAGAAGGTTGCGATTTTGAGCCTGAAATGGCATCTTTTTTTGTATGTTCTGGCATCTTTTTTAAGTTGGCGCTACGGGCAATAAATGTCAAATTTAAAACGTTTTATTTCTTAAAAACGGTATCGTATTTAGTTTTAGCAGGTTTTTACTTTCGAGACCAGCACGGCATAACATGATGCAAGATTTCATAGGCCTTTGGGAGTTATAATAAGTCGTGGAGAGTGGCAAAAGCATTGCATTTCGTACAGGCATAATTGACCGTTTTTTCTTCTTCTATTCTTTGAATCTTCTTCCAACTTAGGCAACCCTTCACATTTCTAATGAAAAGTATTAGATGAGCTATCTGGTTATCTGTGGTACTACCATGTAATTGTTTCCGAAAATAAAAAATG
Source organism: Quadriops clusia (assembly GCA_033557875.1). Classification (NCBI taxonomy): domain Eukaryota; kingdom Metazoa; phylum Arthropoda; class Insecta; order Coleoptera; family Hydrophilidae; genus Quadriops; species Quadriops clusia. The sequence goes on along the minus strand of JAWQRP010001556.1, from coordinate 14,173 downwards.
GTGCCCAACCATGTGATTTTCGAGTGCAAGTTACCTAGCAACCTTAACTGCAAACAACTGGACACCAATCGCACATCTTGATTTTCGCAATTTGACTGGTTGCTAAACGACTGTCTTTTCTTTTTTAAACAAACAATGGAAGGATAAAGCAACATGTTTTACAAAATGTTTTACCGAAAATGTCTGGTATTATTGTATTATAACTGAAGAAGGTAATGCGAGAGAATAAGAAGAGAAGATTTGGGGAAATAAATCTGAACTAACGGGGCAAGAGAAGAAAACCAAGAATGTGTTGGCTCGAGGATTATAGAGAAGAGGCTGAGAAAAGAGTAATGCTATGGAGTAAAATACTTAATATGACAAGCTAGAAAACCACGGAGACAAACGTGCAAGACTCAACTCTCCCAGGTAGAAAGACTTGGAACAAAGTAAGTTTTGTAGTTTTGCTAAAAGTTAATATTAATGAGAAAAAAATTGCTACATACCTACTTTTAGAGTCCATTATTTTAGTATATCATCAAATAAAGATAAATATTATGTTTAACAAAATTAGGATGTAATTCCACTTACCCAGTGAGAATCCCAGTCACCGGCAATTAGAGCAGATCCAAAGCTACGAGCTGGGTTCATACTGGCGCCAGTGTAATCAATGCACGCTAGATGGCCTAAGGCAACAGCCATACCAATGGCTAAAGCACCAGAAGTTTTCGATTCTGGTCTGTTGGGGTCGCAAACTCCAAATACAGTCAGAACCAAAACAAATCCTAGGAAAAATTCAACTCCAAAACCTTGAATTTCAGTTAAGCCGCCCTCGGTGTTTACTTGTGTATTTCCTAAGCCAAAATCGTGAATTTTTTCTGGAGTTAATGCCTAAAAGAAATAAATGTTTTTTTTTATCAAAGAACTTTCCATTAGGTAACAATTTGCAAAGTAATAATTATCAAAAAGATTTTGTCTAATGGGAATTAAGGTCCATAATAATACATCAATTAGTTAATGTTGTTTATTGTATTTGAATGTCGATGTTTCGCCTCATACTTTTATGCATATTCATGTCGAGAAGTCGAATTGATAAGTCAACTACAGTACAACTATAATTGTATTACACTGAAAAACAAAGATTTATTATTAACAATGTAAAAAATATATCTTAATATGTTTGTGTTTTGTAATTGTGAGGTATTGTGAAAAAACAATTTTAACTTCAAGTCATGAATATACCTAAAAATATGACGCGAAACCTCGACTTTTAAATACGTTAAACAAGATGAAGCTTGACTCGTAGCGTCGCAATGTACATTAAATAAATAAATAAATAAATAAATTCAAGTCTTATTTTGAACCTATTAAAGTATTAAGGGAATTATCCCACGAGAAAAAATCCTTTTGATAATAATTGATAAGAAAGGTCATAACTTTTCATAAATCTGGCGATATTGTACAAGGCATATATGCTTGTTTAGTACATGCATTATTACCTTTAGGACTGCTGACCCAGTTAAAGATCCCAACATTTGGAATATTATGTAAAGAACTCCTTTTATAATGCGAATATTTCCGGTAGCCAGCATAGCGGCAGTTACAGCAGGATTAACATGAGCTCCACTCACATGTCCTAAAGTCTAAAATTCATAAACATATTTTAGTGCTTAGTGTTCAACTAATTTTTATGTTTTGGATATTAGCCCAAAAGTACCCAATAAATATTAGTGCCTATAATTTGTATTGTGGAAGCAATTTAAGAAATTTAGGGCAATTTAAGAACTTCAAAAACATTTTTATCACATCATCATCGTATCTCCAAAAGAAATTAAATTACAGTTTGTATGAACAATAATTTAACACGTATATACATATAGAGCAATATAGTTTCTCTTTACGACAAACAATGTCGACTTCATAATTTGCACCGCAGCATTGGCCGTACTTCCTAAAGTGGACAATTTGTAAGCATTAGGCACGATTCTGCGCTTCCATCCATATTAACCATTCTATCGCTTCTATTATGAAGAAAGTGCTTAGGCGTAACATAATATGCTCCTGTGTGCAAATGCAATTATTCTGCTTTTGTTCGGGGCAGAAAGTTCTCACGGGAGAATATGGGAACATAATAGCAAAATAATGAGTTAATGTCTTATAAGGAAATTTTTTAATGGTACTTACATTAACGATAATAAATATCGTTAATCCGAACGTTAATGATATGAGGACGAAAGACGATGACTTGCTAGCTACAGTTGCCACTGAAGCGCAGCCGAAGAAGTTGAGGATCAAATTTCCTAAGAATTCCGCCAATAAGGCTTTCCAAACGCCTCCCTTTTTGGAAGTGACCTCATTGATCCCTAAGTGCTCGTGGAAATTTCCCATTGCGAATCTAGATCATAAAATAAAATTTATAAATCATTTACTTGACACACATTGCCTGCACGTTTGAACAGCAAACAATTCCGAGGAAAAGTAGAGTTCTGATCGGAAATTAGTGTCACATTCTTCCTGATAAAGCTTCAACTTTGACCTTATGGTATTTTTATTCATAAATATCGAAAGATTTTCTTTTAAATACCTAAGAAAATTACATAGGATCACAATAAAATTACTTTAATTAATTGAAAGCAAAATTAAAATCTTAAACCAAAGTTCAAAACACAAAATGATTCATGCACACTAAATAATTGTTAACGTTGTTTATGTAGTGCAGACAAATTTAATTTTGTTAATTTACCGGCTCTTGGTTTCTAGTGTAATTTAGCATAACAGGATACGCAAATATTCGAGAAAACTAATATTCCCAAATTGCTTTTAAACAAAGCAGATATTTTTAGTTCATTTGTTACGAAAACTATTCATAATATTTATTAATAAAGCTGAAAGGCAAATTATTATAATGATGGCAAATAATTATAATGATGGCAAATAATTTAAATACATAGTAGAACGCAGGAGATTCAACAACGAACATTAGAAAAGAAATTTTAATTAATAACCCAGGATATCTATTTCAAATCGTGCATACACGTTCGCAATTCTAAGAATCAAAACGTACTAAATGAGTATTCATTCGTCTATTTATCAAAGTCTGACGACCTCTGGCTATATAGGCAGAAACTTTAAAAGCTTCTTCACTCATCGTTGTTCAATCGCTTCGAAAAACTCAGGTCGTTTACGCTAGCCTCATCTGAATGATTATCATTTCATCTGGGAAAACACAAATGCCTACTGGCATTGTTGTATAGCTTTACGTTCAACTTAGATGCTTGCAAGATAGTTTGCTCTTGGTTGTGGTTATACCTACATAAAAAAACTAACCGTTGAATTGCCAGCCTGTAATTATTTCCTCAATTTCAATACCTGATAAACATTCGTATAGAAAACCTACAGTTATAAACTATTCGTTCATCACGACTTGGTCATCCTTTAGGAATGGTTAATTATTTTTTTATGCATTTAGACAAGTTTGTAAAAAAAGTTACTTTATCCGACAAATAAAGCACTTTTGTGTAAGGAATTCTTTGCACCTGGTATTTGATGTCTATAAAAGGTGCAATAAAAGTAAAGTAAGTTAATGTCATGTAAATTAGAACAATGAGAACAACAGCAACTGGACGCTGATAGATGAACTAATGTGAAATATTTCGAAATTTAATTTTAAGTAAAATGCTGTAATACTCACATTACATTTAATTAGATATGTAGGGTACCAACAATGCTAATATTTTGCTCACTAACATTTGCATACAAGACATTGATGGCCCATTTTGCAGGGCGTTTGCCTATTGCAATTGAAACTGAATGTAAATTAAATTGGGGAAGTTCTCAGGGGGGAAATAAACATTCCCAAATTTACTAAAACGAATTAAACAAAATTAAAATAAATAAATAATGGAACGTTCCTTCCTGACTAACTAATGAGTGTAACATATTTAAATGATGAGAGATGGGGCCAAACTGGGAAAGTCCAGGATTGCTTTTCAGCACGCGATTTTAAAATTTTTCATCGCCCAGCGCATATTTCGTAAATGTGTACGTAAATAAACTACCCAAAATTTCGCCATTGCAATTGTCAACACTTATCTTGAACTTTTTATTGCTTAAAATTAGAAAATAATAATGCGGATGATGACGTGCCAACCTTGCAGTAGCATTTGAAAGAATAGCCATAAATTACTGGCACAATAAACTAAATATAATAGCGTTAACATTATTGTTTGTGCTAGAAATACACATGAATAAGAAACTGCTTTAAAAAGCCTTCTCACTTGTATTCAATTCAAATAAATTCTGATAATTAAAATAATTTTATTTGCAAGAAGTAGAGTAAATGAAAATCTGAATACGTTCATATTAATGTAAATTAATAAGGGAAAAATATATTTATGAATTTTCCACAAAATCATTATTTTACTGTACGATTAATTTCCGCATTCTCTTTTAATATGCATATGTAGCTAAAGTATCCATTCTTCATTCAGAAACGGTTTATTATATACATTGCCATCAAATTGCTGAAGTTTAAATATATAAATCACTCAACTTTTCACTGGCTTGAAGTTTACCGCATTTCAATAATAACTTCTTAATTAAATTTAATGAGATTATTTAATAACCAGTATACTGGTATAGCAACTGTTCTAATGACTTTTTATAGCAAACAGAACTTACTATGCTTTTCTACTGCACCTCCGCTTAAAGAAATGTGATATTTCAAGGATCTGCGAACAAGTCACCTTGCAATATATTATTTTATATCATTTTCATTTCTACACTCATTACTAGCGGGTAAAATTACTTACGAACCGTACCCATTACTCATTAAGTTTAGCGCAATACTTTTTAAAAGTTTTACTCATATCAAGATGGGCACTATCGTAAATATTTTGAATTTTCCTTAAGGTGCATGTATATGCAGCATTCCAGGCGAATATACAACAACACGGAATTGAAGATAACATTTGCTGAAACCTAAATAGTTTAGAATGTTGTAAGTAAACAGTAATAACAGCCAAGTGGAGGAGGCTTTGAGAATTACTTTGGTATCGATCTCCTTGGAGCACACATAAAAGAAGGGTGTGATTCCACCACACTAATTCAATTAAGTAAAATTATGGTTCAATTTGAAAATTAAATTCCAATGAGTTTCTCTGATGTCGTTCATTACATTCTGGCCGCGCTAAATATCTAATGAATCCTGTTAATTTGATTTTAGCAAATACTTTAATTCAATTAATTACTGTGTCAACGTGTTTTAATTAAATGTTGTTTCGGTTGCTTCATTGTCGCCCATGCCCATGTAATAAATATTCATGAATACTTCAGTGCGATTTGTATACCAGAATGTTTCGCCTTTTTTTTGTAGTTATATATGGTTGTTAAAATTGTAAATAATTACATCCTTCAAGACTATTGCAAAGTTAAAAGGCAAATCAATGTAAATATGAGGCTTAGAAATAGTGACTCTTTTTATAACGTAATTAACTACCGGCATGCCTTAATGATGAAATCAATGAAGCATTCCTTCAATTCCTGTAAATAATACGTCTTATAAATACCTATTTCTGATGACAAATATTTAGAATGGAATTTCTTCATCGAACCAACAGAGGGCAAGGCAATTTTCTTTCTGTAAAAATAAATCGAGGACAGAAACGATATCGTCCTTTTTATGAAAATAACTATCTCTATTCTCTCTATTAATTTGCTATAATATTTAAGTCCATTTAAGTATGTATTGTAGCATAATTACATACACTCACATGCCTCATTGTGTAATGACTGTATACACATACAGCCAAAATCTGACGCTAAAAGAATTAGGATGCAGAATATTATAAAGTTATCTTTGTTTGTACATGGATTATTATTAAAACTTTAATAGCAGAGGAAGCTTTTTCACACAGATAAATACAAGAGCTACTGCAATAGCGCTGTATAAACATTCATGTACGCATATTGTAATGAATAATTGATGTTCACGTCGTAGTTTATGCGATGTTTTATGTGCTGATAATGTATTATTAATTTTTAAATGCCTATTACCTCAGACCTTAATAAACATTCAACAGGTCTCTTATCGCACTACTTCTGTGAGTAGAATCCATGTTTTGTCACGTTATTAATATTTTGAACAAATAATCCTCCAAACGCAAATTTATATTAATGTTCGCGGGATAAGGAAGCAATTACACGATAAAAATTTTATTAAACACATATGAATTTATGTACTCATAGAGCCCTGAACTTAATACGTTAATGTCTTTTTGCATTCGCTTCCTCATCATTGGACTCATCGTTGAAGATGTTTCTAATTAGTCAACGCGAATGCAACTAATTGAAGAACTCACCCATGCAAATGTTCATCTAATTGGATTAAAATTTAAGGCTAATGCCGTCACGCCCAAACATATTTTTGTAATTTATTTTGTTTGTGTCATTTTTACATTTTCTAATAAATGCTTTTATTTTTATCTGATATTAGATTACCTTTTAAGATACAGACAATGGTAAAATGGGGCGACATTGACAATTTTAAGGGTAGAGCAATAAAGAAATGTAGCAAAATGTAATATAGTAAATTATTTTTTTAAGTGTTTTTTAATAGAATTATATTGATTTCTATAGGACAAAATTTCTTTTAAAGGAATAATTTAAAGGATGACAAGGCAAAGTGTGCAAACTTACCCTAGATCTAGTTACCTGCGCGTAAACAACACTGTTTAATCCTTCACTGTAATAAACAACAGCACACCTGACCGAGCTTTGCGCGAATACAGCCAGCAGCGTGTTTAGAAGGGGGGTATTAATAAGTCCATTAGTGGGGATCGTAGGAGATAAAAACTGTAATGTTTATGTACGCTAAAGCAGGCACTTTCGAGAAGTGATGTCAATTTTAAAAGAAGTGATTGCGTCAGAAACTGGGCCGAAGGACCTTGCAGGATTCCTGAAAATTTGGTGACACGCTAGGAAAAATCTTTTGCACCGTCATTGAAGGCTAAAGAATGATTTGCCCCAAAGAATATAATTTCTAAATATGTACAAAAGGAAAAGATTTGATTTCTTAATAAGCATAAATTTCGTGACTTCCTTATCTTGCTACCATTGTATATGTAATTTAAACCAATTTAATGCGCCGCTATTCTATTATACGTAAATTATGGAGGAAATTGCTTTTGTGAAAATTGTTTTCTAAGCGTATTTTTCTAAATATAGGAATAAATTGATTCTACGTAACTAAATACAAAAATGTCTTGCAAACAAATTAATTTAGTAATTAAAGACTTTAGTACTTGCCAAAGTAGATTCCTGATCAGGAAACTATGTTCTCGCGTAGGTTTAGTTATCTACTACAAGGAAATAGTAGTTTTATTCATTGCCTGTATTTTTATCGCGATTGAATGCAAATTATAATTGATTTTACTCAAGCATTAGATAGATGTATCAGTTTTGATAATTTTGTTTGCTCAGAATTGATTGCAATCAGTAAATGAATTTATTGAAACTAAAGATCATGTTGCATGTTGGAAAATATTAATAATCGTTAAAATGCTATTAAAAACTATTAAAGTCAATATTTGATCAAACAGATTAGGTCTTAGTTGAACCACCCTGAAAATATGCGCTGTTTATCTACTAATTATTTTAAATCAACATGTAGATATGAAACCACCAGCCTTCTTGATTTAACACAACAAGAAATTTAACGCGGTTTTTCCGAACACTACGCACAATCTCAACAGATTAATTGTGGTAATCAATTTTTATAATAAATACAACGGAAGTATTTTAAGGCAAAAATAACGGTGGAAAGAAATTTCAAACCGCTAATTTCAATTAGATTAGAACTTCTGTACCATACTAAGTTTTATAGAATGCAACCCTAGTCAACTTAAATAGGCAATCAAAAAGATATGTTACAGATTTGATTGTGCGCCTCCGCCAATATTGCCAGTATAGGCTAAACACAGGGAATGAACTAAAACGTTTAAAAATTAGCCAATTAAGATTATTACGTTAATCTCATAGAATTACTACCTACTTGTTGTTCTAAATCTGAGCAAATCATATGTAACATTTACATGTTCGCTTTTTATATCCTCTGGTTGATGTCATAGAGTAGGAGGTAATTTGAAGGCATAGTAGGAAGATAATTTAGTGGCACGCATTTATTAAGTTCAACGCTATGAGTGTGGAAATTTAATTCGTTTCGATATACTCTTTTATTACTCGAATAATTCGACTGAATTAAAAGAAGGTAAAATAAATGTCCCCTTCAAAGCTATACTTGCAAGTCAAACAAACCTTCGAAAACGAATGCTGCAATTTTAATCTTCAAAAAAATTTTGAAATTAAGAAAGTGATATTTAACAAATAGTTACTCTTTACAAATACACCTGAATAATGTATAAATTATTACCTACATATTCATTCTTCAATTTATTATTTATAGGCTTTGGTAATGTTTATTTTTGTGTGAATCAACGAAGGACTTCAGGCTCGTATTGGTAGAGAAGTAAAATTTATTCGTATGAGCTCATTCCTCAACACTAATTATAACACTCACAAACAGCTTATGTCCACTGTTACGCTTAGACCTGATGGCATTTATGGAAAGAATATACCAGCACGCTTTGAAATTAACATTTATCCAGGGACAGGTGTTCTAGAATCACAGAAATGATTCAATTTTACTTCTACGGACAATGCCGTCATATATGATGGAATTTTCTACTTGTATTAACAAGCAGCTTAAATGAGTTATTATTTGCTTAATATTTCATTGCAAATTATTATAGGCAAATGTATATTGAAATACAATGAAACGAAATGTTAGTAGTAAACATTATAAAATTGATTCTATTTATTTTTTGTTACTAAACCAGCAGGTCCTTTTCCAAGACCAGCCTGGCACTCCGGAACAGTTCTTAGTGGCAGGTAACCCAATTCATCTTTGTGAACACCATATTTTCGTAATTTGTCCTCGTACGTATCTATTAAATCATCGTGAGCTTTCGATATTCTCATAAGTTCGTATTGGAGATCCTTAATGGTGGTGTTCTTCTTTTCCAAAATTTCCTGAAAAGATTTTTTATGTTGTTTCACAAATAATAAATAAAAATATATATTGAAGCACCTCCAGTTTTTTGTTGAGCCCCTCTGGTTTTTCTACCGACAATTCCCCAATTAGCGCTTCCCTCTTCTCTGCTTGATCATTTAGCCTCAAAATTCTTCTGTGCAAAAGCGTGTTTTTCAACCCAGTCTTTCTTTGCACCTCCAAAATAGCATTCACAAATCTGTCGTGTAATTCATCTCTTTCTGCTTGTAACTGGAAAATAAAAACTTAGTCTATATAACTAAATTAAATATTTTCACAAATTTACCTTTTCAAACCTTAATTCCAACGCCTCATTAGTCCACCTTAAATCTGTTAATTCCTTTTTAGTTGCGGCCAATTTTGCTTTTGTATTCTACAATAAAATAAATAACGGAAATTAACTGACGCTTAAATTAATGTCGGGAACGGAGGAACACATTTATATTATAACATTTCATAACCTTAATTACTACAACCTAATTTCTAAAATTGGACTCTAGCTTATTCAATCTGAATTTAATAAAATATAATTGTAGGATTTCTCACCGCCAATGATAATTTATCTTTTTCGTAGTTGGTGAGTTGCCTTTTATATTCTGCTACGTCCAAAAGAGCTTTTTTCAGCGGTTCCGCTAATCTGGCGTTTTCAGCAGTTAAATCAGCGCATAATTTCGTCATCCTTTCGTTCGCTTTTCTCAATATTTCCATTTGATCCTAAAAATATCGTTAACTTCCTTAATCATATATTTGTAAAAATTCATTCTTCCAAATATATTTGGAAGAATGAATTTTTACAAGGTATACCTTTAAGCTACTAATCAAAGCTAAATTGTTCAACGTGATGTCGTTGTAGTAGTTTTTCATTTCGTTAAAAGCTTGCTCGTGATTTTTGGTCAGCGTTGAAATTTGAGTATTCTTTCGTTCTTCAACTTCCTGCATTTCCATCCTGCAATTACCACATATTAAGTACGCAATGTCTCACACATGAATAATATTATTGTTTTCGTCATATTCTCTAAGAGTGACGTAAGTTTAAGAGTAAATACTTAGAAATTTTATTTAATTATGCAAACAGCGTGGAATTCTAAATTAATTATGTTTAGACCAGATTATTTTATTTTTAAATTAGACCGAGGAATTTGCATAAAATATTACTTGTGTCTCGTCGTGTATTCCTGCTTTAGTTCATTAAATTTTTTCTCGTATTTGGCATCAATCTCTTTAGCCTGATTTTCAAATTCTTGGCGGGCTTTGCTCAACTCTTCAGCGTGTTGCTGAAATTAATACATCTAAAAAATGAATCATTCATTAAATTTCTTTCAAAAATTATACCAATTTTAAAGCTTTAATTTGATCTTGACCAGCCATTTCCTGTTCACGCGCTTTATTTTTTAGATCCCTCTTATCGCGCAAGAGTTCCTTTTCCTGTTCCAAATGGTCATCTTGGGCGAGTTTCAAAGATACCATAGCCTCAGCTTTAGACTCAGTTAGGTTATTCTGGTGTTCATACTGCAGATGTTTAACTTTCTGTTTGTAGAATTTCAGTTCTTCCTCATTCTTCTCTGCTTCCTCCTCAATCTGGCGATCTTTATTGCTGAAAAATGGACGGTAAAAAACTTTTAACATTCTTCCACAAGACTCTTACCGAAGTTTAGCGCGTGCTTCTTCCAATTCGTTTCTCGTAATCTCCCAGAAAGTTCTTAGCTTATCTCGTTCTAATTGAAAGAAATTTCTTTCCTCTCGTTCCCGTTCATTTTGTTCTTTTATCCTGACAGCAAATACCTCAATTTGCTCTCGAGTCATATTCGTCGTATCGACCCCATCGATAATACCTTAAAATGAAAGTATTTAATTCCGTGGAAATGTGAATATTGTAGGAATTGGTTAGTTGCAAAACTTGCCCTTAAAAATTATCTTTTGTAAGGTAACCTGTTAAAATTATACTCACCACCACCTTTCCCCCCTTTCCCCTTCCCTTTTCCCTTTTTGGGCGGCTACAAAATTAATTTTATTAATTTGATCATTTCTCTCACATAAATTTGCACTCACCATTTTTTAAATAAATTATTTGTAAATAGGATTTAGCTGTGTCTATTCTGTCAAATATTGATTAACCAAACTTGTTGCGCCTTTGGATACAGTTGCCAGGGATATAACAACCTGCAAGGGGGTTCCGTTCCATTCTGTTTGAATCTTTTACGTATGCAAGACAATAATATTATGGTAGTATTTATTTTGTATTATTACATATTTATGCCATTAAATACTTAAAAAACAAAAAGTGTATTTACTGCAAATAAATAAAATCAATTACCAACTTTATCAGTGACTTCCGCGGTATAGAAAACAACATTGATATAAGATACAAAAATAAAGGAAATGGCTGTTATGTTAGAACAACCCATTGATAAATTTCTTATCTACCTTTTTAAACGAAATCTAAATCTAAAAAAATGCAATTTAATTGTTTGCAGATTACCTAAAACATCTTGATGATAAAATGTGCTCATTAACTCCTCTATTACTGTTCAAGTTTTTTAAAGAAATTAATAAGAATAATATTTTATAAATAAAACCGCGAACTTACTCTATTAGTGATATCTAGTGTCGTATTATAGAGTTAGTAAACTGGTCCGGTGATTTCGAAGTTCATGCCAGTAATTAACAGGTGGCGCACGGTACAACAATGCGGCGGAATGTAACGCAACAATAGACAACATATATTATATCATTTAAAATACTATGTAGCTAAACTTATGTAAACAATTCTTTATGTACAAGTAAGGGGACGAGACTACATAGCAAACATTTTAGATTTTCTTAGGACGACAACAAATTGGTGATTTAATAACAGCAAATTGTTTCTTGGATGAATAATTTTATATAATTCGCGTAACGTTAGATGAATTGTTTGCCTGCCCGACAAACAATATTGTAACAAAGTAAAATTCCACACAACCGCAAATTATCAGGAGGCAATATTTTTTTACAGTAATGGTGTTAATTTTCTGCACGTGCACAGTATTAACAAGAAATTGTAATTCAATACAACAAAAGCATTTAAAGAATTAAGGGAATCGACGTGCGTATCATTATTATTTGCTCTTTTTCAATATCACGGCGGTGACACGGCAATAGAATTGGAATAATATCCGGTAAATTGCATTTTATTATAAAAAAACTCACAATTTTAATTTGTTGTTTGTTATTTTCTAACACCACTTGCTTTGGGCTACCCCTTAATAAGTATCTACTTATGTGGAAGTTATAAGAGGCTTTGTCGCTTGTCCATAATTTGATATCCGTAAATAAAATTTTATTTCAACACTCAAAATAGAAAAAAAATAAATTCACCGTGACAAACGTTAGGAGTCAATAACTGTGATATTTGTTCTGCAATAACTAGCTGACATTTCCAAGGTTGTAGGTGTATTAATTGAAATAGGTCAAATATGAATGTGTCTATAACTAATTATTGATAATTATAGATAAATGTGAGCTCATCATATTTCAGAAGACAGGTGTGCCTCCATAAATACTGCGATCATAAACTAATAGATTCAACAGCGAACATCTTTTTTCAGCGGAGAAATTCAAGAGCGTTAGGGTTTCAGAATGAAAAAGGAAATTTGCATACAATTTATAAAGAGAATTGCGAACATTATTTATTGCTTTAGGACAAAAAGTCTAGAAATAAGATTTCAATTAGAAATTAAATGGGGCGTTAAAGCTTACATTGTGCAATATAAGATTAAGTGCTTTGGGAGTATTATGTCACATTAAAAGAAAATAATAATTAAGTGAAATATATGCAATTCGCTCGGAGGTATACTGACTAGAGAATTATAACTTATTAAATCGATGCACATGTCTTTGGAGTTTTATAGTATCTCTCAGCGGTTTTACACATGGTTACAGATGGTCCAAGGTAACATTTTCACTCACTCCAAATTGATTAATAAATGGGAAAGTTTAACGCCCGTGGCTTGACATTGACATTTGAAGTTCTAGTTATTCACCAATTAACCATTTTTTGAGCTTCCGCTGTTTTTAAAACTAGATTATTAATAAGGGAAATTCCTCTCCTTATTTTGACGAACATTGAGAAATAATCTGTCATTATGATTTGGATTAATCTATTCGTTCTAAGGAAATCAGTTATTAGTGCTCTTGTGTAATGGTAAATATTGCCGCATAATAATTATTTTAGTTTTGGTTAATTGATATGAAAAATCACGGGTTACCATGTACAGCTATACAATAAAAATAATAAGATTTTCTTTATTTTGGTGAAAGCTCATTCGGGAATTTATGGTAATGAGCGAAAGATGAATTGGCTAAAGTTAACGGCAACTTGCCCGATTCTAAGACTTGTTATCTATTAATGATCTAACTAATATTTCAGAGAAAAGAGTAAAGAATTCATGGCCCCGGAAATGGGTGACTTTTGTGGCTAATTCTACGAATCAATATCTTTTGTTACATAAAGATGTCTTGGTATATTTCTATATAGTCATTTTCTCAGGTCTAGGTTTGGTAACGATGAGGATCCTAGACTTTTATTCAAAATTAAAATTTTTCCAGGCCCACTTACATATTTGGATTATATGGTAATTTTTTATCGTTTTGGTTCAATAACTTTTAATGTAAGTGGCCATAACGTTCCAAATAAAAGGGTTGATTTGTACTTTCTTGACTTTTTATTTTTCTTTCAAATAAGCGACCGGTTTCGCCGATTGACCGGCTTCCTCAGGCTTATGTAGTCAATGGTATTGAGATGAGATACAGAGTCATTATATTCAAAAACTGACATAGGTATAAACATTTTAAAAATTTTAAAAATATATAAGTTATAGCCCGATATACAAAAAACCTCTCATTACACGACGAACGCTTCACAACCAGAATTCATAAAAAACATAAAAGGCTGATAGAAAACAGAAAAATCATTGTGCACGTCCACATATATTTTTAAAATTTTTTAAATATTTATACCTATGTCAGTTTTTGAATATAATGACTCTGTATCTCATCTCAAACCATTGACTACATAAGCCTGAGGAAACCGGTCAATCGGCGAAACCGGTC
>JAWQRP010001555.1:0-18620 GCA_033557875.1 Quadriops clusia | reverse complement strand
TGGTCCTTTTGCCTTTAGATTTATCAGGACAGTTTTCACATAAACATTCTGTGCATTGGCAGTTAAATGGATGTTTTTCTACAGGAAGAACTGTTTGTGATGTACAAACGCAAGTTGCACAGGTGCATTCTGGAGTTTGTTTAGGCACATCAGGACATGTGCATTCTCCAATACATTTACAATCTTTCCCATTTTTCTTTATCCCGTTGGTTCTTTTGCTTTTGGATTTATCAGGGCAGTTTTCACATAAACATTCTGTACATTGACAATTAAATGGATGTTTTTCTATAGGAAGAACTGTTTGTGATGTGCAAACACAAGTTGCACAAGTACATTCTGGAGTTTGTTTAGGTATATCAGGGCATGTACATTCTCCTATACATTTACAATCTTTCCCATTTTTCTTTATCCCGTTGGTTCTTTTGCCTTTAGATTTATCGGGGCAGTTTTCACATAAACATTCGGTGCATTGACAATTAAATGGATGTTTTTCTATAGGAAGAACTGTTTGTGATGTGCAAACACAAGTTGCACAAGTACATTCTGGAGTTTGTTTAGGTATATCAGGGCATGTACATTCTCCGATACATTTACAATCTTTCCCATTTTTCTTCACCCCGTTGGTTCTTTTACCTTTAGATTTATCGGGGCAGTTTTCACATAAACATTCTGTACACTGACAATTAAATGGATGTTTTTCTATAGGAAGAACTGTTTGTGATGTGCAAACACAAGTTGCACAAGTACATTCTGGAGTTTGTTTTGGTACATCAGGGCATGTACATTCTCCTATACATTTACAATCTTTCCCATTTTTCTTCTTCCCGTTGGTTTTTTTGCCTTTAGATTTATCGGGGCAGTTTTCACATAAACATTCTGTACATTGACAATTAAATGGATGTTTTTCAATAGGAAGAACAGTTTGTGATGTACAAACACAAGTTGCACAAGTACATTCTGGAGTTTGTTTAGGTATATCAGGGCATGTACATTCTCCGATACACTTACAATCTTTCCCATTTTTCTTCATCCCGTCTGCTCTTTTGCCTTTAGATTTATCAGGGCAATTTTCACATAAACATTCTACGCATTTGCAAGTAAAAGGATGTTTTTCTACAGGAAGAACTGTTTGTGATGTACAAATACAAGTTGTGCAAGTGCATTCTGGTGTTTGTTTAGGTACTTCAGGGCATGTACATTCGCCTATACATTTACAATTTTTTCCATTTTTGTTTAATCCATTTGCCGTTTTCACCTTGGATTTATCTGGGCAATTTTCGCATAAACATTCAGTGCACTGGCAATTAAATGGATGTTTTTCAAAAATATCTTTTATAGGAAGAACCGTTTTTGATGTACAAACGCAGGTTGCACAAGTACAGTCCGGACGTTGTTTGGGAATGTCAGGACATTTACATTCGCCTATACACTTGCAATCTTTTCCATTCTTCTTTAGTCCGTTTGTCCTTTTGCCTTTAGATTTATCTGAGCAACTTTCGCATAAACATTCTACGCACTGGCAATTAAATGGATGCTTTTCCAGAATCTCTTTAACTGGAAGAACTGTTTGTGATGTACAAACACAAGTTGCGCAAGTGCATTCTGGAGTTTGTTTAGGTACATCAGGACATGTACATTCTCCAATACATTTACAATCTTTTACACTTTTTTCCACTTCAGCCATCCCTTTATTTTTAGATGTATCGGGGCAAATTATACATGTACATTCTACACAATGACACTGAAATGTTCCCTTTCCAATATTATTTTGCACAGGGAGAACAGTTTGTGAAGTACAAACACAGCTTACACAAATACATTCTGGTGTCAATTTTGGCACTTCAGGACATGTACATTCACCTATGCACTTGCAAGATTTTGTACCTTTCTTTTTAGATTTATCCGGACAACTGGTGCATAGGCAATCTGCACATTGGCAAGTATATGGATGTTTTTCAGTTGCATTTTGAACAGGAAGTGCAGTTTGCGATGTGCAAATGCACGTTGCACACGTGCATTCTGTAGTTTGTTTCGGAATATCAGGACATGTACATTCGCCGATGCATTTACAATTCTTTACACTTTGTAACTTAGATTTGTCAGGACATGGAACGCATTTACATTCAGGACATTGGCAATGAAAAGAATGGCTCTTTGTCATGACGTTTTTAGGTTTTTTCTTCGATTTATATGGACAGTCAGAACATAAACATTCAGTGCATTGACAATTGTATGTATGTTTTTCTAGATCGTTGTTTTTTGGCAAAGTAGTCTGCGATGTGCAAACGCACGTTGTACAGGTGCATTCCTTGATTTTTTCTGGCACATCAGGACATTTACAATCACCTATGCACTTACAACTTTTGGGAGACTTGATTTTACCGATTTCTTTTTCATCTGTGGTTTGTGGCTTCGATAAAGTAATATTTTCAGGGTTATCTTTTTCAGCCGTGGTTTGTGGCTTCGATAAATCAGTATTTACAGGATTATTTTTTTCTGCATTATTAACTTTTTCATCTATCAATTTCTGTTTCAATCGGTCGTAATATTTTTCTAGGTTTACTTCCATTTCTACTTGTTTTCTAATCTCTCTTTGCTTCATAGTCAATTTATCTGGACAATCTGGACAAGCGCATTCTTTGCAGTCACACTTTGTCGGATATCGAGTTCGACCAGCCCCATGTTTCCATTTGTCTGGACATACTTCGCATGTACAATCAACACAATCGCATGTGACTGGTAATTTATCACTTACATCTGACTCTGGTGCAGGTTCTGTACTTTTGTCCACATCAGGTGGTTTGTCACATTTTGCTTGAACAATATTTGGTTCAATTGGTTTTATTGCATCAGGTTTCTTTTTGTTCTTTGAAGGATCTTGACATGGTTCACATCTACATTCGATGCACTGACAAGTTCCAGGATGTTGAACGTTTTCTTCTTGTGCAAGAACGTATTCGGATTCGCACTCACAACAAACGCAAGAAGTATTTTTCGTATCAAAAGTTCTTGGATTTAAATCACTAGTATCGGTTTCACAGGTGCAGCAAATGCACGTTTTTGGTTCGGAGCACTTACATTCACTACAATTACAATTACTGGGATGTTGCTTCGTTTCTTTTTCGTTACTTTCAGATTTACATGTACAGGTGCTGCAAAGGCAATCGACTGGTTTTTGCACAATAATTGGGTCCGATTTGCAAGTGCATTCACTAGTTTCTGATTTACATGTGCATTTACTGCAAAGGCAATCTACTGGTTTTTGCTCAATTGCACCGTCTGATTTACATGTGCATTTGCTGCAAACACAATCTACTGGTTTTTGTGTATCTATAGGATCTGATTTGCAAGTACATTCACTCGTTTCCGTTTTACACGTACATTCACTCGTTTCCGTTTTACACGTACATTCACTCGTTTCCGTTTTACACGTACATTCACTCGTTTCCGTTTTACACGTACATTCACTCGTTTCCGTTTCACATGTACATTCACTGGTTTCCGTTTTACAAGTACATTCACTGCTTTCTGTTTGGCATGTACATTTACTGCAAAGGCAATCAATTGGTTTTTGTGCAACAACGGGATCAGACTTGCAAGTGCATTCGCTACTCTTCGACTTACAAGTGCATTTACTACAGAGGCAATCTAATGCATGTTGGGCAATTATTGCTTCAGTAACTGTTGGGTCAGATTTGCAAGTGCATTCACTACTCTTCGACTTACAAGTGCATTTACTACAAAGACAATCTATTGCATGTTGAGCAATTATTGTTTCAGTGACTTTTGGGTCTGATTTGCAAGTGCATTCGCTACTTTTTGATTTGCAGGTGCATTTACTACAGGTACAATTAATGGTATGTTGAGGTTTTTTTTTTTCGTTCACTGCGGGGTCTGATTTGCAAGTACATTCACTTTCAATTGTGATTTCGGATTTACAGTCACATTCTTGACATTGACAATTAATTGGATGTTTGGGTGAAGTTTTTTTTTCAGTGTCTGATTTACATTCACAACAATCACAATTGTTATTTACAGTTGGTTTTATAGCATTGCTATCCTTCGGATCGGGGCATTTGCATTCGCTACAGCGGCAATCAATTGGGTGCTGTTTAGCTTTTTGTGGGAGTACATTAGTCATGGATTTGCATTTACACTCATTACAACTACACGCTAATCCATGTTTCTCTCTAGGTGGTTGAGTTGCTGTTGGGTTATTTTCCTTGCCAGTTTTGCATTCATCGCATTGGCAGGAAACTGGATGGTGCGGTTGTAAGCAACAAGGAGTTTTACATTCGAAACACTGACAGTTTGGTTGGTGGGTTACTTTTTCTTTATCGTAGCATTTGACGCATTTGCATTCACTACAATCGCAAGATAATGAATGTCTTTTAGGAATTTTCCCAACGGACTTTTCTGCGTCTAGTGCCGCAGTCCCTGCAGGTTGCGATGGTTGATTTTGAGGTTGATTTTGTGGTTGATTTTGTGGTTGATTTTGTGGTTGATTTTGTGGTTGATTTTGTAGTTGATTTTGTGGTTGATTTTGTGGTTGATTTTGTGGTTGATTTTCTAGTTGATTTTGTGCCTCATTGGGATCCGCATGACATTTGCAACAACTGCAAAGAACCTCCTCTGGAATTACAGGTGTTTTCCTGGTACCCGGGCAACTTTCACATTTGCAATCTTCACAGTCACATTCAAATTCATATATACTCGATGACTTTTCCTCCACTGGCTTCGAAGGTTTTTTATCCACACACGTTTCACATTTGCATTCGCTGCAATTGCAATTATCTCCATGGCGTTCCTTTGGAGCCGTTTCCATCGGACAAGGCTCACATTTGCACTCATTGCAATTACAGTTATCACCGTGATGTTCTTTTGCAGATGTAATCATAGGACATACATCACATTTGCATTCGCTGCAATTGCAATTATCTCCATGGTGCTCCTTTGGAGCAGTTTCCATTGGACAAGGCCCGCATTTGCACTCATTACAATTACAATTATCACCGTGATGTTCTTTTGCAGCTGTAATCATCGGACATTCATCACATTTACATTCACTACAATTGCAATTATCACCGTGATGCTGTGGAGCTAACTGATCTCCTATTTTGTCGTCTGGTATTCTTTTAGAAGAGTCTGGGCAATCTATGCAATCGCAAGGATTGCATTCGCATATAAAGGGAGTGTCGCCTATATTATCTTCAGTTGGGGGTACGTTCTCCGATGATTTTTTTGTCGGATCAGGACATTCTGTGCAGGCGCACTCAGCGCATTGGCAATTGAACTCATGATATAATGGAGCTGGTGCAACTTCATCAGTGACTTGTCGATCAGCTGGTCTTTTCGACTCGTCAGGGCATTCCGTGCATTCGCACACTGTGCATTGGCACTGAAATTTTTCATCCATGGCGAAATCTTCATCTAATTCTTCAGATTTGGTGTGAACGGACTCGGTTTCCGCCGGAGGTTTTTCAGCATCACGTGGACATTCTTCACATCTGCATTCCTCGCATTTACAAGTAAAAGGATGATCCTTAGGTGGCCACTCAGCTCTCAATGTTTCCAAATCCCCATCTCCTCCTCTGCCAGTAGGACATTCCTCACATTTGCATTCAGAACATTGACATATAAACGGATGAGTTGCTGGTGGCCATTGTTCTCTCAATATCTCTAAACTGCCTAGAGGTCCCCCAGGAACTCCCTTCCCCGTTGGACATTTTTCACACTTGCATATTTCACATTGGCACTCAAATGGATGATCAGCTGGGGGCCATTCTCGAACAATTTCTTCTAAGCTACCTAGTGGTAATCCTTCCACTAACTCTTCTGGGTGTTTAGCAGCCTTACAGATTTCGCTCTTGCATTCGGGGCACTGACAATATGCAGGATGTTCTGTAGGACCTTTGTCTAGTTTAGATTCGCGACAAGTAATACTCTTACATTCATAACACAAACAAGTTGCCGAATGAGGTTCGCAAACGCACACTAATTCACTAGGCTTTGGTATGCATGTAGGGCTTTTGCATTCGGCACACAGACAATCCTTTTCGTGGGTCGTAGGAGCTTTCCCACCACCAAAACCCAGACAACTTGGTGTTTGACATTCAACACATAAGCAGTGTTCTGAATGAGTCACAGGAGCTGCAAGAAGTTTATCCTTATCAAAACCTACACAAGTTATACTTTGACATTCAGCACATAAGCAAGTTTTTGAATGAACTTCCGTCTCATCCGATACTTTACCACAAGTGATGCTTTGACATTCTTCGCATAAGCAATTTAATATTGATTCTATAGTTGTAATGGATTTCTTCTTTTTGCAGGTAATACTTTGGCAACTTATACATAGGCATTCTAGAAATTCCTCATCAAGTGCAGCACATTCTTCTCGGCATTCTATACATTGACATTCTATAAATTCTTCTTCAGGTTCAGCACATTCTTCCTTGCATTCTATGCAACGACATTCTTCGAATGATTCATCACCCATTGCCTGGACAGGTTCAGGCGCATGCGTTTCTTTTGGTTTGCCAGAGCATTCTTCATCACACACAACACAAGTACATTCTTCGTAAGGTTCAGCAGAACACTCTTCGTCACATATAGGGCAAGTACACTCTTCGTAAGGTTCAGCAGAACATTCCTCATCGCATTCAGGACAAGTACATTCTTCGTAAGGGTCAGGAGAACACTCATCGTCACAAACAGGGCAAGTACACACCTCAAATTCTTCTGCAGGAGGTTTTTCAGGTTCTTTTTCTGCAGGTTTTTCTTCAGCCGGTTCTCCAGGAGGTTTCTCTTCTTCAACAGGCTTTTCTTCTTCAACGGGTTTTTCTTCTTCCACAGGTTTTTCTTCTTCCACAGGTTTTTCTTCCACCGGTTTTTCTTCTTCAACGGGCTTTTCTTCCTCAACAGGTTTTTCTTCTTCAACGGGTTTTTCTTCCTCTACAGGTTTTTCCTCTTCTACAGGTTTTTCCTCTTCTACAGGTTTTTCTTCTTCTACTGGTTTTTCTTCTTCCACCGGTTTCTCTTCTTCTACTGGTTTTTCTTCCTCCACCGGTTTCTCTTCTTCCACCGGTTTTTCTTCTTCTACAGGCTTCACTTCTTCTACAGGTTTTTCCTCTTCTACAGGCTTTTCTTCTGGAGGTTTTTCTTCCACAGGTTTTTCTACCTCTGAAGGTTTTTCTTCTACAGGTTTTGCTACTTCTGAAGGTTTTTCTTCAACAGGTTTTTCTACGGCAGAAGGTTTTTCTTCTACAGGTTTTGCTACTTCTGAAGGTTTTTCTTCAACAGGTTTTTCTACGGCAGAAGGTTTTTCTTCTACAGGTTTTTCTACCGCAGAAGGTTTTTCTTCTACAGGTTTTTCTACTGCAGATGGTTTTTCTTCTACAGGTTTTTCTACCGCAGACGGTTTTTCTTCCACAGGTTTTTCTACCGCAGACGGTTTTTCTTCCACTAATTTTTCTACTGCAGATGGTTTTTCTTCCACAGGTTTTTCCACTGCTGACGGCTTCTCTTCAACGGGTTTTTCTACCGCTGATGGTTTTTCTACCGCTGATGGTTTTTCTTCTACGGGCTTTTCTACCTCTGATGGTTTTTCTTTTACGGGTTTTTCTACCTCCGAAGGTTTCTCTTCTACAGGTCTTTCTTTTTCTATAGGCTTTACTTCTGACGGTTTTTCTTCGACATGTTTTTCGGGTGGGATCTGCGGCTCTGACGTTTTCATATCGGTAGGCTCCTTTATGATTTCTATTTCGGGCTCCTTTTTTCCTTCTTCGTCTTTTTTGGTTGGTTCTGCTTTTTCTTCTTCTGCGGGTTCCTTTGGAGGCGGCACCTTTTCTGTAATTTCGGTCGTTACTTCAACTTCTCCTTCTTTACCTAATGATATCGTTGTTTCTACTATGGCTGCAGGTCCTTCTGATTTTACTTCTATATCACCTTCTTTTGTTATGGCTGTGGTAATAGTTGCTTCACTAGTTATTGTCTTAATTGAACTTATTTCTGCTTCAACAACTACTTCTCCACCATCAATTTTTACTTCAGTCGTCACTTCAATTTCTTGTTCTTCCGGTATGGGTCTTTCTTCTTTTTCACAAATACACACCTTTCTCACAGCACAAATATGTGGTATTGTAGAAGGTTCTTCCTCTATAGGTTCTGGTTCTTTAGGTGGGGGCTCTTCTTTTGGAGGTTCTTCTACGGGGGGCTCTTCTTTAGGAGGTTCTTCTTTTGGGGGTTCTTCTACGGGGGGCTCCTCTTTAGGAGGTTCTTCTGCTGGAGGCTCTTCTGGTGGTGGTTCTTCTGGCACGGGTTCCGCTGGCGGCGGTTCTTCTGGTGCAGGTTCTTCTGGTGTTTCTTCTATAGATTCAAGTACTCCTTTCTCCCCGTCTGGTTCGTATACTATTTTAGTATGTGAAGTAGGAACTATAATTTTTTCTTTAAATACATCACTATCCGATTTTTGCATAACTTCAGGCGCTGTGCTGGGCCTCTTCTGTTCAGTTACTGCTGGAAATACAGGTTCTGCTAAATCTACCATGCTTGCACATTTGCAACATATGCAAGGCTTAATTGGTTGTTGCTTATCTTGAAGATTTGCTTCTCCTTCACCCCTGGCATCCACTTTCTTTTTAGAATTAAGTGCATCGGTAAGACTTTTAATAGTTTGAGCCTCACTTTTTCTTTGGCAAATCAAGCTTTGCTCCATGGCTGCACATTGGCACAGTAAAGCGGAGTTTTCTCCCTGTAACGCTCTATTTTCATTATTTGTAGCGTTCAGACAAGCGGTTATGCCTAAAATCTGGTTTTCTATTTCTTTCATTTCTGCTTCGTATTGTTGATCTTTGCCAGAACTATTATTGACAATTGAGAAGAGTTGTTGCTCTAGTTTTTGGCATTTTAATCTTTCTTTTTCTAGTAACCTGCTTAACGGGTCCCCAACTTCCTTTTTATATTGTTGATATTCTGTGCGCAATTCTTGAAAATTGGCGTTTAATTTTTTGCTGTCAGATCTTAATTGGCGGTTCATTGTTTGTAGTGCTTCCAGCATTTGCATGCCTTCATTGGCCTCATGTATGTTCTTCTTGTACTGCCGTTCCTTAGATGCCCAGGCTTTGTCCGATTGCTTAAGAGTCTCTATATAAGATTGCTCCCTTTTCTGGATGGCTGATATTTCGGACCTTAAATTACCTTCCCTCAAAGACATCTCTCTAATATGTTTTAAGTAATCCATGTCAATAGTACGAAGTGAATATGCCGAACCTAAATTATTGTCAGTGCATTTACATAGGGCTTGGTCTTCACCATCTTCGATTAATAGGTTGTTACCAAATGTCTCTAAATCTATGTGCTGAATACTTTCAGGAGGTTGACAAAAACAAGCATTATTATTATTATTAGGTTTGTTTTGAACAGGACTTTGGGCAGTATCATTAAAAAAGCATGGATCGCACAAACACGAATCAATTTCGGGGGAATAGCTACTACAGACACAACTTTGTGGGAGAGGCTTGCCCATAAACCCATTGCGCTTATTGTCAAGTTCATTGGGGCAAGGACACATTGAGTTTGGCTTGTTAAGACCGACATCTTGACCTATTTCATTAAAAGCTTTGTTATATAAAGGATTTACATTACCTTGTTTATCACTTGGACATGGACACGATTTTTGCTTCGGTGGTAAATTGGGACAAGGTTCGCAAGTACAATTAGGATTATCCATTTCACTTCTTCGAATGCTGCTAAGCGTCGATGAAATTCAAATATCTCAGACGAGAATTCAGCGTTTCGGTCTTCCTACTTTTTTAGCAAGGTTTGCCAAAATTTCGCTTGTTTTTGCGATTTTTTTGCTTTGTTGCAATCAAATTTCACCATTTTCTAAAGCACACCACATTTTAAAGCAGATTTTTTATAGAAAATGGATGAAATTACTAAAATTTTGAACTTTATTTTAAATACACTATAATTTTTTGACAATTTTCATTTTCGATTGACGCATTTTGTTTTCAAATCAAAGATATCTATTTTGAAAATTAAATTGTGAGAATAGTTTTTATACCAGGAAAGATGTATCAAATATGCATTCTGCCAGCACATATTCTTTTTAATATGATTATCATTGTTGGTGTAAGCGTGCATAGTTTGGAAATTCTTTCGAGTCTTTTAATTATTAAAAGAATAAATATTGTAATTAGGCTGCTTTTTAAAAACAAAAAACTTTGCAGCAAAGTATTCTATTTTCCAAATAATTACAGTAACACCTGAATGCTAGTCCTACTTAGAACTTAATTTTCAATCTTTTGCTTAGATCGTTGTGTAATGGGCAGAGTGGTTTTTCATAATACTCGAGCATCAGAATGAATAATTATAAAAATGATCGATTAAATATTATTGAGTCATCTCGTCGCGTTAATGTTTATGTTTGGAAAAAAATGTAGAGTGGTTCATCGCCTGGAGGCGATGTAAAGCCTCCTGTGTGTCATAATGACCAGAAGGAACTCCATTATCCGCTATTATTATTACTTTTTTATAATTTAGGTTATTTTATTACATATTATTAAATATTATTTCATTTACTATATCGCTTGTGTAGTTAATTCATATTCATGTGAATCTACTTGTTAAACTATTCCCTGATCTGGTTATGTTAAGTTATAAGAGTATAAAGGGTGAGGAAAAAGTCCCGTCACCCCTAAATAACTTCTGAACGGTTTGATATAGAGAATTGAAATTTACAGAGTTATAATAGCGTCAAATCATCTACGAAATGACAGTAAAAACATCCATTTATATATCCTCCGTGGGTGGGGAGAAAGGGAGGCGACAAAGTTTTAAATGCAATGAGGGGTCGCGTGATTGTTTGTTTGAAAGGGTTTTTCGATATCGTCGAGGTCTCTATGACTTTTTTCGCAGAGTTATGGTTGTTTAAAAATTGATATTTTATGTGTGTATGTGTGAGAAAATCTTTCTTACCTCAATGGTATGAGTCCTCTGCTACTGTGAAACCTCAATTTTTAAACAACCATAACTCAGCGGAAAAAAGTCGTAGAGATCTCGGCGATATCATGTTGTACACCTATCGAAAAACCCTTTCAAATGAACCCCTATACACCACTCCACATTGCGTTTAAGATTTTGTCGCCTCCCTTTCTTCCTACCCACGTTGGTATGTAAAAGGACGTCTTTAATGTCATCTGGTAGATTGTTTGACGCTATTACAACCCTGTAAATTTCAATTCTAAATTTTAAACTGTTCAGGAGTTCCGAGACATTTTCCTCGCCCTGCATATAGTTGAACAAATCATGCAAATCAGATCAAGTCATATTTGGTATCTTACAATTAACATATTTTTAAAGCATTGCAAAGAAGATTTAAGTACAATAGTATCGGCTCAATAGTTTTTTCTAACCTGAAAAATCACTAAAACATTTTCAAACGTGATTTATTCTTGTTTGAACCATAATTAATACAATACAAAGATTTCGTTTGAAATCGACAATAGTAGTCCTGCTGAGAATGTCTATTGCAAACGTCCAAAAAAATTAATACCCAATTAAAATGGGCTTTTGCATAGATAAATTGTAAATAAATATTAATTGTACTACTAATACTGTGACTTTTGCGGGGGTACCTCACTGATGCGCGCGCTAGCGGCACTTACGGAAACATTCCGAAAGCGGAAATGGCGGGAGATTCAAATCAACCCCAAACTTGATTTGGCCAAAATTGCCTGTGATCGTCTAGCATTTGGTAGGACACCCTTTTACGTCGTTTTGTAGCATCCCAGGATTCGTAGGAAAATGTCACCTCAAAGAAAATTAACGCCATTAAGGTGAGAACTGTTATTGAAAGTAAACAAAGCGAAAATTGAAGGAAGAATGAATTCAGTGGAAATATCCAGTCGTTCGTGCGTCTGTGTGTGTGTGTGTGTGAGTTTTATGTGATTTTAACTGTATGCTTTTAACTTATTTATTTGAATTATTCAATGATTTTAGTGCTTTGCTAAGTTCTGTTACTAAGCTTGGTATTCCGAGAGCACATTTACCCTCTGGGCAAGGTTAAAGGTAGGTTCACAATGTAATGTACCTGAGCTATACACCATTTACTTTAGATTGTGAACCTACCTTTAACCTTGCCCAGAGGATAAATGTGCTTTCGGTATGCCGCCCTAAGAAAGTCCTCTTTCATTCTTAAACCTTGAAAACTTATATGACTTCGGAAACACGGCAAAAACGCGAATGTTGCTACTCAGCGCACCATAACCTGACATGGCGCAGGGACCCTCAGTGGTAAAATAATCTACAAGTCCGAACTTTAGAAGCTCAAGATTAAGAATTGATCTCCGGCAAAGCCTTCAACAATCGTCACCGTCATCATAGGAATCTCTACGGTACGCCTCAACGTCACGACGCACTAAAGCATCGTTTACACGGTGACAGTGTTTGCGACAGTTACTCCCACGATAGCAACTGCCACGATAACTGTCACCGTGTAGACGGTCTGACAGTAGCTTTCGCGACAAGATGGTAGAACTGTCACACAAAAGAAGCTGTTTACACGGTGATAGTAGTTGCAATAGTTACTGTCATGACGGCGACTACCACCATGTAGACGCGTTACTTAAGTAACAACATTAATAATGGTTCGGTACAAACGCGGTTCTAAAGCAACGCAACCAGCTACATCCCGAGTTTAAGCGTTTAGGTAAACAAAAGTGGTTAACAGGAATAAAGGACCGACCTACCCAAGATGTGACGATCCCCAAGGCATATGGACCGGCAAGCGGCATAGGGGCACTTGGTCAATTCTCGCCCTGGCGGCACGAAACTAGGAAGAAACAGATGCAAGGGGTCCTTGTCTCGGACCACCAAACTCATTCCCGCTGAACCTTGCTCCGAGTATATGGCACGGACCAAAAAACCGCAATCTTAACAAAAGGTAAATGGCAACGCTCAATCCCGAAACGAGCCAGACTACGCGACAATAAAACCCACGTCGGTACCTCACCCAAAAATATAATACGAATTTACCCAGGGAAGATAGAATATTCTATCTTGATATGTTATGTTAATTGGTCGACCATAATTGATTTGTGTATGTGTGTGTGTGTGTGTGTGTGAGAGAGAGAGAGAGGGAGACAAACGAAATTACCCTCCTCCTATTGCCCTCTGGCTGTGTTCATCGAAAGCAATCAAACAAACTAACGCACAACTCGTGAAAACAAAACAATTCCGACCAGCGGCAAAACTAGTCTAACTATGAAATTGAATAAACTAAAGAAAGAAAAAAACAAATATCCTTAGTCTGTATCGAGTCCCACGTCTGAAGACGGCAGCCAACGAATCCAAAAGCTCCCAGAAGAAATTGTGTTGATGATATTCCCAAAGGCACTGAACAACCGATCACAACGAACTCAACCCCACGAAACCTTTCACTCTGAACTGCCCCAACACTCTCTGATCTACCGGGATCTACTGGGACTACCTCCCAATGACTCTCTTCACCAGACCTTCTCTTCACCAACTAACCCCTCTCTGATCGACCTTCATCTGGGACTACCTCCCAGTGACTCTCTTCGCCAACTAACCCACTCTCTGATCGACCGTCCTCGCAGGAAGACTTCGAATCACTGCCTTCATTGACTACCTCTGACCACCGACGCTCACGAACCCCCTGGATCGCCTGTCCAGTTCAACTCTCCCTCACTGACCGCCCTAATCAACTACCCGACTCAACTCTCTCTTCATGACTCAACTCTGATTGATTGGCTCTCCCTGACCCCTGACTCTCAAGAATTCTCTCTATCGACTGTCCCTATTGAACCTCTCTCAATGCATGACCGATCTCTCTGAACAACTCACTCTCCCTCACTTACTCTCAACCACTGACTGTATTTTATCCAATCAGAATTACTCCCGCCTACACGCGGCCTACCCCCTCCTTAAGAGCAACCAATCATCTGTTAGCACCTGTCATTTGCGACCAATCGGGCATCTTTAGTTTCCTTATTCGACCATGCCCTCTCACGTTGGGAATTTCATTTTAACTACTCGAAATTTGGTACTACTGTAGTGTTATTGGCACCCCTGCCGAGCATCTGGAACAATTAAAGTAACCTTGGGTAGGCCCATTGACCATTTCTACGTTGTCGAGATGTTTTTTTTTGAATAGACCTTTGTCGGCGAATTTCTTTGTGTACCCTTTGGCCTAGCGCTTGACCCAGGGAAATATTTTCCCAGATTTTGAACACATCTGTTTCTGACAAACCTCCTTTTTGATTAGACCCTTATTTGCATGAATCGTATAACCTATCTTCATACCTTCACAATACATATGTAAGTTATAGAGAATTGCTTCAATCTTTTCCTAAACCCGATATTAAAAAATATTCCAGACTTTTCACTCTACGCAGGAGCCGTAGGAAACAGTACAATGTTCAAGGTGTTTGACGTGGACAAATACTCTCATCTGAATCCCATAAAGATCTCTTCACATTGCTGAATATTACTACAATTAATTAATTCAATTTTAAATTATGTGGTATAGGGTCAACCAAGGAATGAAATATACAACCCTTATGTTATTACACAACAGATTTGCAAAACTAAACTATGGTTTCGTTTCACATAGGTACTGTTTGTTTCACGAAAGTAGACCTTTGGGGAACCACTAAGGTATCCAGCGAGCAATTCGCGCAAGAAGCTATGTTCGCCCGACACATGCGCATAAAATGTACCATAGTTGGTACATTGTCCTTTTTGTGCGCATGTGTTGAGTGAATATTTGCTTCATGTGGCTCAGGTGTGGACATAGCTCAACACTTGCTCAACACGTAGGAGTGCGTAAAATAATTTCCGTGGTTTAATCTGGTTGTATAAATTATTTACTATTTAATAAAGTATATCGATACAAATCATTGTAAACTATAGAGTTCAAACTAAAAATCGCAAAAGAAAAAAGTCAAAATGACACAGAGGAACAGTAACACGTCACAATACATGTTAGGTTATGACTTCAGTGGATGCGTGGTCTGGCGAATTCTTTGGAACTATCAAGGCATGCAATTGTCACGAGAGGCGGTCGCAACCGAAGTAACCACTCTCAGGCCTCGCGTCCACTGGAAACAGAAAGCAGCAAAGTACGAAGCGGACGAAATCCCGCGAATGTCAATCGTGCGAAATGTTGCGTTCACTCCTCGTCCACTATCACAGTATTCGTCCGTACAATGTTGTAATGACAATTTTGAATTTTTGGCTCTAGAGTCACCTTTATTACACGGAATTGTCTTCAGTCGACTTCAGAGACGGCAAAAAATGTTGATCAACAGCATATTTTGAAAAGAAAGGAGTTCTGTGAATTTTCCATCATTTTTATTTATTTACAAAATGAAGATGAATACTACTATTTAAGTACTTCCGAATGAATCAGAGCACATTTCAATACATCCTTGAGAAAATCACTCTTAAATTGAAAAAAATTAAATAATCTTCATAAGCAAGCGCACGAATTTACATGAAGGTTCCAAACTGATTTGGATCGGTTCGCAGTTCGCAACTGTACGTACAACACCGAGCGAATGGAATGCACCCGTTGGACGCGGGTTAATCTAATTTCAATAGGGTAGTTGAGTGTGTCAAAAGTTTCACAATTTAAACATACTGCATGAAAGTATACTTCATTTATAACCTAACGGAACAAAAAGCACATGAAATTAAACGTTAATAAAGCATTTATTGCAAAATAAAAATTTAGCGCGAATTTTAAGAAAAGTAAAATGATATCTACAGCGCACGCGCAACTTTTAAACATAAAATGGTGTTTAGTGCTTAGAATGGGTGTGATAAATGCATAAGACATGAGACGCGTCCATCCTAAGGTCGCGTGTTCCATTTCATCTGAACTACAGACGCTACCAACTGCGCGCCGAAAATCTCACTAACAGGACATACCAAAAACACACGTCACAAGCATCTTTTTATTTTTTGCACTGTTGTTCACTACAAAATTTGCGCATGTGCTCTAATTTCACTTATTCAGATCTTGAATTATTTTATATTTTTCTATTAATTATTTTAACAAATTTAGAGTAACAGTATTTAATTTTTTTTAGTGGAACACATCTTTTCTCATAGTTAACTTTCCATTAAAAAAATTTAAAAAAATCACTCAACTACCCTATTGTTTGGATCGTTCGCGCATATTCTTGCGAAATCGGACGAACTCGATTTCGCAGCTTTCTGCTTCCAGTGGACGCGAGGCCTCATACCACAGTACAACCAGTAGGTCAGCTCAGTGTCGGCGTCTTTGATCTTAGTTTACCGCGCAAGGATCCCACGCGCATGCAACCTTGGTGGAACTAGTAAGAACAAGTCATTTAATTCCCTAACACCTTTTTCAAATTTTTTGTGATTCTTCGGCAAGTAGCGCGTATGATACATAACGGAAATCACCGATCTACTTCGATTTACACGTGTCGTAAGAGGTCTTATTTTGAGGATCCCGCGCAGGTAATTACGCACATTCTGGCAAACCTCGAAGTTGAGCTACTGGTTGTACTGTGCTCATAGTTTGATTCACTTTGATTGTTCTGGCCAATGAGGTTTAATAATAGGTTCTTTCCAACAAGACGAGTTGATAGTTCAAGAATCAGGTACAGTGTCGGCTAAGGATCAAATTATAGGCAACCAGACATTCGTGTGTACAGAATTACCGTATGGCGACGAAAATTTTAGAATGGGCCGACCCTGTGCAGTACATTAAACGATTCTAATACTATCAATTCGTGTTGTTGGAAAAGGCCTTATATATATTGTGACGGTATGAAGATAGGCTATGCCATCCATGTCACTTAGGGTCTTATCAAAATACGGAGATGTTGCCGCGCCATATGGCATCGGAATCTGGAAAATAATTCCAGTGTCAAGAGCGCCCGAAGAACAGCTGTTCAAAATACAAAGCATGGTCCCAACGATGTCCCTATTCAAAGAACGGCTAGAGAAAACGGAAACAGCCAAGGTCGCCCTAAAGGGAAACAGATTCGCCGGCTTTGGGCCGAAACTCTGCAAAGTCGCTTGATCGGTACCAACGCTGTCATTGGTCGCCCGGTGATAAAGGGTGGCGCGGTGATTGGTCTTTCTTCATACGAAGAGCGGGGATAGTTCTCATTGGCCGAGAGACAGCCAGTCAAACGGTCAGAAAAAGAAGGGTTCCAAAAACGCAGGTAGAAAGCGTCCAGCAAAGGACAGTCTTAGGGAGCGAGAGTCTTGCGAAAGCCAGTCAAGTCTTCGGGAGCGTCTCGCGAGGAGCGGGAGTCAGGTAGAAAAGGTCTCGCAAGGTAGTCTTCTGGAGCAAAGGGCAGTGAAGTCGGACGAGCGTCTCGGAAGGCAGGGGTTTAATCGGGCTGTCGTTCACAAGAGTCCCCACGGAGAGAGTCAGAGAGTTACCACAGAGAGAGTCTTCGGTAGTCACTAGGGGTAGCTTAGATGACAGGATCCGAGTGTTTGGCGTGGTCCCGAGTGAAAGGTTTTGTGAGTTCATTGTGATCCATTGTTCAGTGTCTTTGGGAATACCTTCAACACCATTCTTCTGGGAGTTGTGATTCGTTGGCTGCCGTCGCCAGGCAATTGCGATCAATGGTTCAGTGCCTTGGGAATACCTTCAACACCATTCTTCTGGGAGTTTGGATTCGTTGGCTGCCGTCGCCAGGCGTGGGGACAATACAGGCTAAGAATATTTGCTTTCTTCTTTTATTAGTTTCATTCAATTAAGTAGTTAGAGCATAGGAGTCGCTAGTGACTCGTTCTTTTCACTAGTCCTGCGTTAGTTTGCTTTGGTTGGTTCGATGAACGCCGAGGTGACAATAGGTGGAGGATAATTCGGTCTCTCTCTCTCACACACACACACACACCCACAAATCAATTACCAATAAACATAATAAGTCAATTGAATCAGTAACATTTTGCAATAACGAAGTTTGGTCCCAACTAATTCAATAAACGATTACAAACAACGTTTTGCTACAATCAATTCAATAATTAATTACATCACTACAAAGATAGACAAATTAAGCAAACGATTGAACAGAGTAGAGTAATTGCAATAATAAATAAAAGTAACACAATTTCATAACAGTCAAAAGGTATTTCATCCTCAGGATAATTACAAGGTCAACGGCAGTGCGACAAATAATGAATAATTAATTCTTGCTCACTAAGGTCATTCAATTAACTCAAATTCAGGGTAAATTAATTCACAGTCAAAATGTTTTGTTATGATGGAAGTCTCCTCACATTATTTTATTTGTGTATCTAATTTCAATTGATTCCTTTTCAGCTCATTTCGTATTTTATTCTTGGTGAGGTACAACCGTGGTTGTGTTGTCGCGGTCGGTTTCATTCCGGGATTGAGTGTTACTATTTTACCGTTTATTAGGGGTGCGGACTTCTGATTGGTACCACACTTCCAGTAGCTTTTAGCTAAGTTGGTCGATTCCTGGGGTAGCAGACAGTCGTCTTTGTTCGCCCGTTCATACCGATTTCGTGCCCATCAGGGGGCGTTACCTGGGAGCCCCTGGTTTGTGGAGCTCTCTCAGAGAGAAAGCAGATCATGTTGT
>JAWQRP010001554.1:0-18622 GCA_033557875.1 Quadriops clusia | reverse complement strand
CCCTTGAAACACTGATCAATTTAAAACCCCCACCTTTAACCGTTTCTCTGAGAATTAATTTTAAGTAGAGTAATGTTTTGACCAAAAATTATCTAAAAAAATTAATATCTCGAAAAATATTTATTTAAGACATTACAAACCCGGTACCGTTGAAAAGGTCTAAATAAATAAATTTAAGAAAAAAAATTAAAATGGCGGGGTGCCATTTAAGAATATGGACTTGATGTCCCCTGTGCGTCTCCTTACTATATTTGGAGATAAAAAATATTTTAAGAAGGTACCTTTTTTAATGCAATATAACTTTTGTATTTACACATTTGGTCTATCTTCAGTAATAAAACCACAATTCACCGATCCGTCGAGGTTGGGACACCCTGTATATTCGTACATATATTCGTACATATATTCGCACATATATTCGTACATATAATCGTAAATATATTCGTAAATATATTCGTAAATAAAAATCACAACATAGCAGTTTAAAAAAATAACAATACCTAACGCTGTACAAAAAGCCCAACCGGAAAACGCTTTTGCGAAAAAATTGTATCGTAATCAGAATTGAAGCGAGATATGCGTAGATAAACCTTGTTTTATGCATAACATTTAATTTTATGTATAAACAAAATATAATAAATAATTGATAACAGGACTAAAATGGTTAAATCCGCAACGCTCGTATTTAATAGAAATTCCAATTATACAACATTTTTCAGCGTTTTAGGCCAATGAGTTTGAATATGTATTCATCGCGCATTAAAGTGCGCTATACATAATATAAAATCCACTTTTAAAACTAAACTGATAAAATGTGCTTAAACTTTACTATACCTATATTTTCTAGGAAAATTCAATGCCATGATATATTATAAATTTAATATATTGTAAAATTAATGTATTGTAAATTTAATATATTGTAAATTTAAATTGTAAATTTAAATTGTAAATTTAAATTGTAAATTTAATATATTTTAAATTTAATACATAATAAACTTAATACATAATAAACTTAATACATATGAATATATTAATTTAATATAAAAAAAGGTGCACATATCAGTGTGAATAAAAAATGCAAACGAGCAGTTTACAAAGGTGTCAAATTATTTAGTAGTTCTGTCGGCTGTGCAAAGCGTCGCCTTACACCAATTCCAAGCGAGCAAAAAGCAAATTCGCTGACGGTAGTTTCTAGAACGCTCTATAGAGATGGCCATCTCCGAGTCACGGCCAGTTATGCGAAAAAATTGGAAAATTCTTTTTTGATTCAGGTTGCAGTTTACGGATTGTTGAGCAAGCCGGCTCGGCAGCATATGCTTTACGTGTTGTTTAGAAATTTTGCAACTGGCAGCCGAAAGCCTGTCAGAATAAATATTTCACTACAGTCGGAATCGGGCGCTTTCTCTTAAATTTGCAAGACGAAGAAGCGAGCAGCGTTTTATTAGAAGATGCGCCGCTGAAGCAGGAATTTAAAGAAACTTTCCCCGAAACTTGATTCGTTGCAGATCGATAATAACATCACACTACTCGCTCCACTGACCTATATTAAGCGTAATTATGTAAACCCCATATGTTTGATTCGTGCACGACATAGATTAGATTCGTATTTACATCCAAATAGTCGCCAAATATTTAATTTTGGATAATGGCGGGTTTTTTTGGAAACTGTTTGCGCTTTGATAACCGCCGCGAGGACACTTGAATTTCTATGCGCTGGAAATGTCGCAAATGCATTCAGAATCTTGAATAAACAGAGTTCAAGCACCCAATCGCCTTAATTTACTTTTTGCTCCCGATACTATTGCAAAATTAATGACGTGCCCGAGTGCGAAAAATCGCGCCGGATTCGATATTATAATTTCACGGATAGGTGGATTTGACGCGGACTGCAAGGATGAGGATACTTTCACCACTAAAACTAATATGTGCATACGTAGGCTAACATCCACGGTAATTTATGTGCACTTTGTTCCCATAACGCAGCGCCCGTTTTCCTGCCGTGAAAAAGTTTCATCATTTTATTTTTTACGAGTCGATGAGCAGGATAAACTGAGGCGCGATGATTTCCTTAAGTTGGTTTGGTATTTATTTTCTTTTACTTTCTGTTTACTTATTTTGTCGTTATTCGCCTTTATTCTGTTGTTATTCACCTTTATTCCGTTGTTATTAATCTTTATTCCGTTGTTATTCACCTTTATTCCGTTGTTATTCATCTTTATTCCGTTGTTATTCACCTTTATTCTGTTGTTATTCACCTTTGTTCTGTTGTTATTCACCTTTATTCGTTATTTATTCGTCTATTGTTAGAAGATGCTAACATAGATTTCGTTCTAAATGTCAGGGATGCATTGGGCTGGACTTCTATATACTGCATATATGCAGTAAAATAACGTATATTTATTTTAAAACATTTACTCATTGGAGAGTAATGATGGTAATACATTTCCTGTGAGATTGATTAATATTTTTAACATTGAAGATTTTATTTTATGGTGTAGGGAAGTGTAGACTATTTTATTTATTTACTCTGAAATGTAAATGCGGAATCATTTTTTGTCTATACATACACCCGTCAGGTTAGATATTAAACAATAGTAAACGGATCTCATAAAAAAAGTGTTTTAGAAGATAAACGAAACTCGTGAGAACGAATAACCGAGGTTTCATTGTTCTGAAATAAAATAGCAAAATGAAATTTTCACCAAACCTGAAGTCTTAGTCAATGAATTTTAACATCATCCATCGAGACAAATTTAACGCAGAATTTTTCCCTGTCTACCGCTTGTTGGAAGAACGGGAATGTCAACTATAGTGCAACAATAATACCTACGTATGGTTGCATTCGATTTACGCGGTCGAGATGAGTGCGTGTCGGCCTGCCTGCGCTCCAGTGTTGCGAGGAAATGCATCGATTTTCCCGCGCCCATCTCGAAGTGCAGTTTCGCGGCAGCCTTGTGACCTTAATCCGAACAGCTGGAGCTCTTGCAGAGAGAGATTCCTTCCTTTGTGAGAGAGCAAAATTGCAGCAGTCAGCTAAGCCGAGCCATAATGCAAGTCCGGCTGCGTTTGAGCCGAACCGAACAGCATAGCGCAATTATTATTATGATTACGAGCACAGGGCGTTCCTGTCTCGATTGTTGTGCTAATAATAAAAAATGTACGCATCAGAAAACTGTTGAGACAAAACTGTGGAGACCAAACTGTGGAGACAAAACTGTGGAGACAAAATTGTTGAGACAAAACTGTGGAGACAAAGCTGGGGAGACAAAACTGTGGAGACAAAACTGTGGAGACAAAACTGTGGAGACAAAACTGTGGAGACAAAACTGTGGAGACAAAACTGTGGAGACAAAACTGTGGAGACAAAACTGTGGAGACAAAACTTTGAAGACAGAACTGTGGAGACAAAACTGTAGAGACAAAACTTTGAAGACAGAACTGTGGAGACAAAACTGTAGAGACAAAACTTTGAAGACAAAACTATGGAGACAAAACTATGGAGAAAATACTGTGGAAACAAAACTGTGAAGAGAAAACCGTGGAGACAAAACTATGAAGACAAAACTGTGGAGAAAAAACTTTGAAGACAAAACTGTGGAGACGAAACTGTGGAGAAGAAACTGTGGAGACGAAACTGTGGAGAAGAAACTGTGGAGACGAAACTGTGAAGACAAGACTCTCAAGACAAAACTGTGAAGGCAAAACTGTTATGCAAAGCTAACTTAAGTGCCTATATACCTACAAAGAACGTACAAATTTGTTAAGCGAAATTGTCTCAAGGGGACAAAGAAATCTGTAAGCCTTAAGAAGACATGTGTCTTATAAGCTTAGGTACAACATGTACCTTATACGCCCTAAGATTTCCTAGCTATATTGAATTTATCTGAACAATAGAATTACCATGTTTTGTATGTTTTTGGCTAGGAAATAAAGACCTATTATTATTATTATTTTAAGCTGTAAAAGTTAGGGAGTCGAATGGGATCCCGTGTACAGCTATTACATACAGTGAGAGACTAGATTGGATTTTTCTGGGCAGGCCGCGACGCTCCTGATTGGGGCCGCAATTTTAGATGGATTAATTGGGCATTTTTGCCAACGACCTCGACTAGATTGACGGCTGCAATGGGCGGACTTGGACAATTGCATCTAATTTCGAATGACATTTCGACTCGGCGGCGATCGCTTTCGCCCTGGGGATTTGCATGATTGTTATGTTGGCAGGCGTTGTCCATTTCCTGGCCTGATTGTTATTATTATTATTACTATCATTATTAAGGGTGTATATATGTACAAAAGTATATAATATGCAAAATAAGCTTATGTATGACGTCATAGTGACGCAAGATGATCTACTGTGCATACACGTATTTATAGCATTTCGTTCAGATTCATCCACGCGCCTCCGCCAATTGTGCATGAGTCTAGATTTTTCTTTTATGATTGATTTTATAATATTTGGTGATGCTATTCGGCCTATTAATATTATTATTATTATTATTATTATTATTATTGTTGTTGTTGTTGTATGTATGTATGTCATCGACGCGGGCCGATTTGATTTTACCGTTCATTAAGAAGTAATTAAAATTTCTATCATAATAAAACTAAAAGTCATATCATCAAAATAGCTTCAATCTTTCCGGAAAGCGTTTAAGTAAGTATTTATTGTTAAAGCCATTAGAATTGTTTGTGCACATGCATATATGTATACATATTAATCAAACCAGTTGGTTATGAAGTTTCTGTTTAGATTAAGACAAACCTACATTTCCATGTCAACACTGCAATGTGCGGAAGTTTAAATTGTGACCAATGGCTATCGTATAATTCTATGTAGTTATTTAAAAAAAAATAGTATTGTCTCGATAACATTTTATTCAATTCTATAATGAATGGAAATAAAGTTAGAAAAATGGAAATAAAATTAGAAAAATAGAAATAAAATTAGAAAAATAGAAATAAAATTAGAAAAATAGAAATAAAATTAGAAAAATAGAAATAAAATTAGAAAAACAGAAATAAAATTAGAAAAATAGAAATAAAATTAGAAAAATAGAAATAAAATTAGAAAAATAGAAATTAAATTAGAAAAATAGAAATAAAATTAGAAAAATAGAAATAAAATTAGAAAAATAGAAATAAAATTAGAAAAATAGAAATAAAAATAGAAATAAAATCAGGAAAAATAGAAATAAAATCAGGAAAAATAGAAATAAAAATAGAAACAAAATCAGGAAAAATAGAAATAAAATCAGGAAAAATAGAAATAAAATGAAATAAACTTAAAACTTTGGTAAACTTAGTACATGGTGTTGCGAATTGAAATTCAAAGAGGTCCAAAATGGAAAAAAACATAATTTTTCAAAAATTTGAAGAAAACATCCTAAATTTTCGTGAACTTGCGCTCTTTCTCGTAGCGCAAAAGCGGAATTATGCAACGGCGAAGGCGCCCAAGAATGGTCGCCTATTCAACGGCCGCGGTTCAGGCCCAGCACCACAACGAAACGAAACGAAACGCAACTCGATGGAAGCAAATGGAAAAAGTGTTGGTCGTGCTGCGGCTTGGTCTTCGGTGAATAGTTGGGCTTCGGCCGCGGCTGTAGGTTTAGAGAAGGGGGACCTTGAGCCGGTTGGTATAATTGTTGTTGGCCTGGCTCTCAGGGGCCAACGATAGCTTGTGCTTGAATTTCTAATTCTATTGATCAACGCGGCCACATTCGCGGCCATTTTGTAAAGCAGCAGACATTTTTTCGTCAGTCTCCCTGATTAGACCTATTCATCGGGAGCTGGCGCTGCCTAAATACAGTAGAACCCCTTAAATTTCTGTTCATTTTTACGCAAAACCTTCGCACGTATCTATTTCAAAAAAAATATCGCTCTTTTACTCTCATGGAATCGTTCTTTTACTCTCATGGAATCGTTCTTTTACTTTCATGGAATCGTTCTTTTACTCTCATCGAATCGCTCTTTTGTTCAATTTGCTTGCTCTTGTACAACACTTTATTAGCAACATTTTTTTACTTAGCTCACTTTTTCCTAAATGCCTCTATTCTTATATTTGAACTATTCTTATATTTGAACTATTCTTATATTTTAACTATTCTTATATTTTAACTATTCTTATATTTTAACTATTCTTATATTTTAACTATTCTTATATTTTAACTATTCTTATATTTTAACTATTCTTATATTTTAACTATTCTTATATTTTAATTATTCTTATATTTGTTTAACTTTAGTCCTTGATTGATTAAAAACAAATACATCATGCATGAAATTTTTTTTCCAGAAGATCTTTATGTCCTTATATCCTACTTTTATTTTTTGGGAAAAATAAAAAAACTTCTCTTTATTAAAAAGGATATAAGGACATACAGATTTTTTTTTTGGAAAAAATAAAAAACTTCACCACGAATTATTATTATTTAATCAAACCAGGATAAGTTC
Organism: Quadriops clusia; assembly: GCA_033557875.1. Classification (NCBI taxonomy): domain Eukaryota; kingdom Metazoa; phylum Arthropoda; class Insecta; order Coleoptera; family Hydrophilidae; genus Quadriops; species Quadriops clusia. The sequence continues at coordinate 12,169 of JAWQRP010001554.1, read as the reverse complement.
CCAAGAAGTATAATATTTAAAATATGTATTTTTCAATGATCCACTTTCTAAGTATACCTAATATTGATTGTCCTATTTCTTTTGAAGTCACAAAATAAAAATAACTAAATAAAAATAGAATCCAAATCTCCAGCACCTTGATTAAACCGACATCGTTCGAAAAGCGCCCATAACATCCTTATTAGCAAGCACGCCATAAAATCGCTGATGTGCACGAAAGAGAGCCGCAGAGAACGTCCTAGAAAACCAACACCTATCTCCATAACAAAATCTGCAAATTTGACGGAGGTCACATCCGCCACGTGGTGGCAATTTAATTTCCGCCATCGCGGGGAATCGCTCAAATATTTTTTGCCGATTTGCTCGCAAGGATGCGTGCAGAAGGCGCCGGTGGCCGACTGTGCTGCACAATTCGTCGCTGAGTATCAAATTTCTCGAGCATTGTACATTTATGCAAATATTGCCGAAGGTCATGTATGGCCGTGTGCATCACTGCATACATGCATTTTAGTTGGTGCTAAATGCTGGCTGACAAATTCGCATCATTAACATATCGCAGCGGAGCTATTTTTTACGCCGCAAGGACAAGCCGCCGATTTTATTGCACTTCCAAATGCGTCGGATGCGCTCGCTCGCTGCTTTTGCACATAATAACGCGATTTAGATGCTGACCTAATCCACAATTTGTTTGCCAAAAGATTTTAGATGCCCTACTATTGTTTACTTATAAAAAAATTTATTTCTTTTATTGTCCTCTTGAATTTATGTATGCTTTTCTTTGAGTGTACAGGTCTATTTATTTAAAGAAAATTAATCCAATCTTTCTAACGTAAAAATTCATATGCAATAAAGAGCTTATTTTTTGTTACATATAAGTAGCTTCTATACTTATTTGAGTAGCTTGTATTTATATACATACAGTATGTATATACAGTATATACATACAGAATATACATACAGTATATACATACAGTACATACATACAGTATATACATACAGTATATACATACAGTATAAACATACAGTATATATTTGATATAAAAGTAAGTTAACGAAAAAAAAGAAGTCCAGATAATCTCAACTTATCTTTCATACAGAATATACATACAGTATATTTTGTTTACAAAAGAAAAATCATACACAATTATTGTTGCTCGTATAAAAACTTTTAGATGCAAATACCAACAAATCATGAAATCAGTTATGGAAAAATAATCTTCTACACATTCCATTTATTATTTCCTTTACCTATATACATATTTAACGGTCAAAAATTGCGGTTTTAAGCGGAAAAGGAAATGGGTGGTTAAGCAGAAAAACATAAATTTTTAATACAAATAAAAACTGAGTATAGAATAACTAATAACAAGTATAAACACCGAAATTCATGTATCTCGTAAGTATATAAATGAAAAAGAAATCAGGACACAAAAAACATTTCTTGTTATTAATCACCTCAAACGCAATTCTCATAGAGGTTCAGCAGCAAATTGCCGCCGGTAGACCTGGTATCCTAATTACCGGTTTAGAAACCTAGATTAAGAAGTGCTAAAATTGAGGCGGGAAAATGACGCGAGATTTTCCATTGGAATCGTCTGATTTCAAAATATATATCGACGTTTGCTTTCTCGCGCTCTTTTGGGTTCTTGAATAGAGCAATTTCGCTCCATCTTTTGCTCTGCCGCTGCTCGGTGTGAAATAGATAGTCAGATGTGACCTGAATTGCAGATCTATGATGCACTTTTTTTGCAGCTGTATTTCGTGGCCTAAATTTAGGTTACAAGTTCGAAAGTTCACGTCGAATAAGATAAATTGATGCTACTGCTATGTATGTTCATACTTTACTAACAACCATTATCTTATCTATCTATTAATTCTTTTAGTTTAAATAATTTATTTTCCTAACATAATTCCTAGATAATTAATTATCTAATACTTATAATTATTTAATAAAACCTTGCTTAACCATTTCATTAATAGGTACAGCACTATTTTATAAATACAACGCTATACCGTAGTATACTACATATTATAATAATAACAACGAAGAAAAGTAGTTCTTCTCTCCCAATTATTATGATTACATTGTATGCTAGATGTACCAACGCAACGTTGTTTTCAATCATTTAGATTTGCCCTCATTTTTACAGACTATGCTCGTGTTGTCATTGTTTCACCGGTTTCTGATTTGTTTCTTATTTATACTTAACTCTCTGACTAATTATTGTTAAAAACCATCACAACTGCGGTTGTGTGCCTTCCATTTAAAGCTTTCTTTTGTGCTGTATGGGTAATGTGAATTATTGTTGTCTGTTTTAGTTACAAATGCATGGCGTACTTTCGCCGTATTTTACGGTGTGTTGTTGCTATTCTGAGTACTACATGTGTATTACAAGGCAGCAACACAGTAACACTTTTTCGAGGGAATCGATGAGGTTTTGGGTGTACTAGGATTCTTAAAACTTGATTACTTATGCATAGAGATTGCTTATGAAAAGAGATTAGATATTTATGAAAGGAGATTATTTATGAAAGGAGATTATTTATGAAAGGAGATTATTTATGAAAACACATTATTAACGAAAAGGGTGTTTCAAAAAAGATATGTCACAAACATAATTTTAGAAACATAATTTTAGAAACATTATTTTAGAAACATAATTTTAGAAACATAATTTTAGAAACATAATTTTAGAAACATAATTTTAGAAACATAATTTTATAAACATAATTTTATAAGCATAATTTCAGAAAAGAGATTTAAAGAAATATATTTGCATTATAACTTCCAGAATATCCATTTCGGACAATGATTTGTCAAACAGACTTGTTGAGAGTACGAAGGCAAATCTGTAGATGTTTTTACAACCGAAACCACACTCACAAAATTAAAAACCAGTTGGCATGCATCAGAAATCACGGTCAAAGTGTGTGGTCTGCGCCGGAAGAGGATGTACGCAAACAAAAAAATTAGCAAATAACATTTGGAACAGATAAGCGCCTAATTTCGTTCGCCGATAAAGCATCGCGAAAAACAGGAAAAAAGTGGATAAGGTGACGAAGAAATTCGAGCCTTGCTTCCACTGGCAAGCAAAATGGCGCCTGCACCCTTGTTTTCGATTTAGAAAATCTATAGCGGGAATAAAGGATACGTAATTGAATGCATGTGGGCATAAATCATGCAACGGGACAGCGGCGGTCATAAATTGTGTTTTAGAAATGTGTATATCTATTAAATGCCAGAGAATAACGGCGTGTTAGGCGGCTTATTTAACAAATCAGTGTTTCTGGATCAGATATATGCGCGCATACGGGACGTTTATCATGTGCAAAAATCATATTTATAGGAAAAATAAGTTTTCAACAATTGTTGTTGTTGGGCAAATCCCTATACCTGCAGGTATAATTGTGCATTCACAATTAGCGGAGGCGCGCGGTTAAATCTTGAAAATGAGGAAAGTCTAATGTGTTTTTATTTATCACTGCTAGAATAAATACTTTTCGGTGTGAGTAATTGCCAGTGCTTACTTAACCTTGCAGCCGAAAATTGATAAGGCCACTCAAAAAATGCCGGTGGAGAAAATAATGCGATTTTTATCTCGAGTTTGTTGCCAGTTGCACAAAAGTTACTTAATGGTGAAATTGAGTTCTTTTGGGGACTGAAATATTTTGGACAGTGTTTTTATTTTCACTGGCATTTTATCAATGAAAGTTGGCATTTATAGTAGTACAATTTAACTTAAGGCAATAAAATGTTTGGTGCCAAATCTTAATATAACACTCCTTAATGAAACATGCATATCTTAAGTAAACATACAATTTAATGCAATATACAATTTAATGCAATATACAACTTAATGCAATATACAATTTAATGTAATATATATTTAATGTAGTATATTTTAATGAAATGTATTTTAATGCAATATATTTTATTGCAATATGTTTTAATGCAATATATTTTATTGCAATATGTTTTAATGCAATATATTTTATTGCAATATGTTTTAATGCAATATATTTTATTGCAATATGTTTTAATGCAATATATTTTAATGTAATATATTTTAATGTAATATATTTTAATGCAATATATTTTATTGCAATATGTTTTAATGCAATATATTTTATTGCAATATGTTTTAATGCAATATATTTTATTGCAATATGTTTTAATGTAATATATTTTAATTCAATATATTTTAATGTAATATATTTTAATGCAATATATTTTAATGCAATATATTTTAATGTAATATATTTAATGGCAATATATTTTAATGCAATATATTTTAATGCAACATATCTTAATGCAACATATCCGAATGCTTTCAGTAAACACAATCTCCCCATTACAATCGCACACATATATTGGAATGGCATATAAAATGCAATAAATATTAAATTTCAATGAGCCTGCAATGGGACAGAGATAAGATGTGTAATTTATAAAAATTATTGAACTTTTGTTACTAGGTAGGCGCTAGGTGCTCAATATTAAGGCAACAGCAATTAATTATTGAAGGAAAGCTGCGGGATACGTACCGTAAATATTTTCCTGTACATATTTCATTTCATTGACTTGTTGCCAAGAATTGCACTTTCTTTTACTATTTTGCGTTGGCTCGTAGGTTTGGTGCTCTTCAGATGTGGAACGAAAAATGGTGGTAATTATATCACAGTCACGGAGAAGCTTGTATGTTTTATTGGTGTGTTTAAACGTTTGTATTTTTGCACTCAAAGTCTTCTTACACTAAATGCTCCATAATTTATGTCTTCTTGTGGTGGGCGTTCCTTGTACTCAATGTTGCTTTGTCCTCACGCGTTTTTTGTCCTCACGCGTTTTTTGTTCTCACGCGTTTTTTGTCCTCGCGCGTTTTTTGTATTCACGTGTTTTTTAATAATTAATTTTATTAATTTTTTTCTTTTTTTATCAAATGGGTTTTGTGACTAATGTTTTTTTAACGAAGGTTTTTTTTTGTGATGACCAATGATTATTGTAGCCAATGATTTTTGTTATCAAAGTCTTCTGTAGCCAAGGTTTTTAGTAGCCAATGTTTTTTGTGACCAATGTTTTTTGTAACTAATGTTGTTTGTAACCAATGTTTTTTGGGAACAATGTTTTTTGAAGCCAATGTTTTTGTAGCCAATGTTTTTCTAGCCAATGTTTTTGTAGCCAATGTTTTTGTAGCCAATGTTTTTATAGTCAATGTTTTTGTAGCGAATGTTTTTGTAGCCAATGTTTTTGTAGCCAATGTTTTTGTAGCCAATGTTTTTTGTAGCCAATGTTTTTGTAGCCAATGTTTTTGTAGCCAATGTTTTTTGTAGCCAATGTTTTTTGTAGCCAATGTTTTTTGTAGCCAATGTTTTTGTAGCCAATGTTTTTTGTAGCCAATGTTTTTGTAGCCAATGTTTTTTGTAGCCAATGTTTTTGTAGCCAATGTTTTTGTAGCCAATGTTTTTGTAGCCAATGATTTTGTAGAAATTGTTTTTTGTAACTAATGTTTTTGGTAACAAATGTTTTTTGTGATGACCAAAGTATCTTGTAACAAATGTTTTTGTGACTAAACTCTTTTGTAGCTAATGTCTTTTGCAACTAACGTCTTCTTGTACTCACACGTCTTCTAAACAAGGTAGAGCAGATATGGTTGTACCCAAAGTACAAAGTTGATCCTTGTAAACCACGAAATAAAGCACTGTCGCGCAATGTTTGTACATATGACCGTAGCGGAAGCAATTTCAACACGAACGGCGGACTAAGTAATAAGGCACGAATTTTCGGCCCTTTTCGTCTGGCACATACTGAAGCGGCACTATGGAAGCGAATTGGAGCATGGAGCCCTAGAGGGCCCGAGCGAAGGGCTGCGCCTTTCCCGACGATAACTAAGATACTGTTGTGCAGGTCAGTAACTGCATATGCGCGGTCTAACTCTGTGCACCGAGCCTGAGAGGCGGCGTTCGTATGACACGACGTCGTCGACGCAAGTCTGCCGAGGCTAGACGCACATGCACGTAATCCGCATATGCACTTTACACGAACACATGTGCCATGGAGAGGTGGTGATAATGGTGATAACTTCGAGGCTATGGGGGCGCATGCTAATCGCTTTCTGCTGCGTGCCGCATTTCTGCTCTTTATTATGTTAGGTGGACGCATACTGGCGGGATAATGCGCGATGAGAAAGTCGGTAAAAAGATAGGTGTAAATTTATTTTACATATGGGATCCCAATAAGGTTGTTCTAATTATTGGGTGAAAATATACGAAAATCCTTGTTAACTAAGGTTTATTATTAAACCGGTAGCGGTTAATAATAAACCTTAGTTAACAAGGATTTTCGTATATTCTTCACCCAGTAAATTTATTTGTCCAAATGTGGCCGATGAAGGTATCTACTTGTTAATAATACAAAAAGAATATTATTAGGAATATATTATTACATTTTATTATTAAAAACGGTCATCAGGTACTTGAAATCTAATAGTAGTGGACAATTTGCGGTTAAGAGCCTTTTCACAGTGACACGAACGGTTTCTACTGAACAATTTACTGCCTATGAATTTACGATTACTTTAAAGCACAAACGCAATTTTTGAAAATGTAGGTATTTATTATGAGAACATAAAATTAGTTTAATTATTTTTTAACGTTAAATTTTTGTAGCTTTATTATTTTTTTAAGTGCCATTATTTTTTATATCATATACTACATATTATATATTTATATCATATACTACATATTATATATTTATATCATATACTACATATTATATATTTATATCATATACTACATATTATATATTTATATCATATACTACATATTATATATTTATATCATATATATATTATATATTTATATCATATATGTATTATATATGTATATCATATGTAAATAACAAACGCTAAAATAGCAATAAAAATTGAAAACCATGAGCTAGGGCTTAAGAGGACATTGTCTAAATCAAGCAAGAAATAAAATATTTTAAAACAAAAAGATCGGAATTAAAATTTTTTTCAGATTATACATACGTTTACCTACAATGTTGTCAATAATGGTCTAACTGCGGGCAAAGCAAGAAAAAAATGCTAACAAGTATATTTAAACAAATAATATGAGAAATTCTGTAGGTACATTACAGTGAATATCCTATACAGTTTTTGTTATGCATTCATTTCGAGAAAATTGTTATAAAAGCTTTCTCCAGGATGCTTCCTGCGCTTAAAATTATTGTTGATACAGGAGAATACCAACGGTATCGCATGGGGGTCCTAGGGGCCCGTTTTTTCACGGCGATTAAATGCCAACCTACATGTGCTTGCATTTCTGTTGGTAACGAAGTCCGTTCTCTGCAATACATTTCAGATATACGTCTTTTTTCAGATATTTGTCTTTTTCGAGATATTCGTCTTTTTTTAGATATTCGTCCTTTTCGAGATATTCGTCCTTTTCGAGATATTCGTTCTTTTCGAGATATTTGTCCTTTTCGAGATATTCGTCCATTTCGAGACATTCGTCCTTTTCGAGATATTCGTTTATTTCAGATATTCGTTTTTTTTTCAGATATTCGTCTTTTTCCAGATATCGTCTTTTTACAGATATCGTCTTTTTACAGATATCGTCTTTTTACAGATATCGTCTTTTTACAGATATCGTCTTTTTACAGATATTCGTTTTTTTTTCAGATATCGTCTTTTTACAGATATCGTTTTTTTACAGATATTTGTTTTTTTCGAGATATTTGTCTTTTTTCAGATATTAGTCTTTTTCCGGATGTTCGTCTTTTTCCGGATATTCGTCTTTTTCGAGATATTGGTCCTTTTCGAGATATTCGTTTATTTTAGATATTCGTTTTTTTCCAGATATTTGATTTCCAGATATCGTCTTTTTCCAGATATCGTCTATTTCCAGATATCGTCTATTTCCAGATATCGTCTTTTTCCAGATATCGTCTTTTTCCAGATATCGTCTATTTCCAGATATCGTCTTTTTCCAGATATCGTCTTTTTCCAGATATCGTCTTTTTCCAGATATCGTCTTTTTCCAGATATTCGTCTTTTTCCAGATATTAGTCTTTTTTCCAGATGTATGTTTGTCTTTTTAGTAAACAACTCGCAGTACAAAAATAGCCCAACAATTTTACAACCTTATTTCATAACGTATTTACTTACTTATTTATTTATGCATTAGCTTATTTAAGTATATGTTTATTTCTGCGTGCGTAAGTGTTAGCGCTTCAACGTGGAACGGGCCGACGTGAGATATTACTAAAATATGGAGCGATGTGCGCGATTCTCAGGTGGTGTTTTCGTAATTTTATGGGCATATTTAGAAAACTTAGGCAGACCTATCGGAGCTGATAATTGGAAGCAATGCCAAAACAAAATTCTGGCGAGTGTCATAATTCCTCGCCGCATTTTCGAGCCAAGATAATTCGGCCGTTATCTGCTCGTTCGTAATGGGCTTTTCGGAATGTTTTTGTGTTACATGAACCTACCTCTATGCTAAGAATGCTGAATTTTAAGCGCGCCGAATTTTAGCGTTGGGACATGTGCTTAGTGCACGCGCATCCATACGTATACGCGTATACAGGGTGTCCAACTATCTTCGCCTCAGAGGGGAGGCTCTTAAGGTTGAAATTCGCTCAATGCAACTGTCAAACCGAGACCGGCCGGGTACCTGCATGTGTGTGTGTGTGTGTGTGTGTGTGTGTGAATAGAAAAGCTGTTATATATTTTTCTATTGGTCGTCGAAGGAGCCGTGTTGTGGACCACATGTCTAATCGAATGGTTCTTGTCTTGGACATGTCTAATTTTGAGCAACATAGACCAATACATACAATACACTAAGATTTATGACCGTTCCTGACCATTCTTTTTAGACACACCCTTAGCTCGCATCAACCTTAAGCGTAACAATGCATTGAGGCGAAGATAGTTGGACACCCTGTACATACTGTGTATGCATACGTTTACTAATACATGTGCTAATACATAACCTGTACGTAACCTGGACGTAACCTGTACATAACCTGTACGTAACGTATACGTAACCTGTTCGCATTAAATAAGTTGTACATATCAAGGCCCCACTCACTACTCCCTGTGGAAGTATGTACCCCTCTATGTAATATATAAAAACAAACTCTTGAATAATTATGATATTATTTAATTCAAGGTCAAACCACAATCAGATTATCCGCGCTTAAAGACTGTGTACACAAGAAACTAATAACATTAGCACAACAACAAACTATAAAGCGACTTGCGATAATTATTATACGGACATACATCAAGCAACTTTAGGTTGAGGCATATACACGCAGACTTGTAGACAAAGGATGGTGGTATAATAATTATAGATACCAACCTGCTGCCGTAAAATAAGTAATAATAACCTGCAGTTGGAACGTTAATGTATATAAGAGTTATTAATGTGTATATAGTTCATTAATGAATATATGGCTTATTCGTGAATATATATCTTATTCATGAATATATAGCTTATTCATGAATATGTGGCTTATTAATATATAAGCTAGTTAATATATATAAGGTTTAAATTAATAAGCCTTATATACCTTACTAAATATAAGGCATAAGCCTTAGTACGTACGTATACATAAATATGCAAATGGGACTTTGTTCAACAAGTCGGCGAGTCCCGCAAATTGATTTTATCGTTAACTGAGTGAAAGTCAAAAAATAATCTCATTTCCAATCCGCCAGATGGTTGCGGACCCAAATCACGCAGGAAGCTCATTTTTATCGCTTCCTGAAAACGAAATCAAGCGTGCCGTGGTGAATCAGCTGTGCTAAGGCATACACACACAGAGGCGAGTCCTGCGAGCGAAATAATTGGGTGGAAAAATGCTCCTGGAGGTCAAACCCGAAGATTATATATCTCCGGCTATTGCAATTTGTTTGTCGCTCGAGTAGAACAAGTCGGAATGACGAAAGCAGAAGGTCGAGCCGACTTTTCGCCTTTTAGCCATTTTTTCGCGAAAGCTTCGCATGCAAACATTTTTAGTTTTCAAATCGCAATCGGTTTGCCTCGACGCTAAGCCGATTAGGAATGCCTCATTCCCATTATTGTGAGCGGTTATTATTTATAATTAAATGTTTTCAGCGTGCTGTGTTTTAAAGGTGCTTCGCATAAAATTATTTCAGAATTCGCATAACATTAAAACAGAATTCGTATAGGATAAAACAAAATTCGCACAGCATTAAAACAGAATTCGTATAGGATAAAACAAAATTCGCACAGCATTAAAACAGAATTCGTATAGGATAAAACAAAATTCGCACAGCATTAAAACAGAATTCATATAGGATAAAACAAAATTCGCACAGCATTAAAACAGAATTCGTATAGGATAAAACAAAATTCGTACAGCATTAAAACAGAATTCATATAGGATAAAACAAAATTCGCACAGCATTAAAATAGAATTCGTATAGGATAAAACAAAATTCGCACATCATTGAAACAGAATTCGTATAGGATAAAACAAAATTCGCACAGCATTAAAACAGAATTCGTATAGTATAAAACAAAATTAAAGCATTAAAGCAGAATTCGCAAAGCATCAAAGCAGAATTCGCACAGAATTAAATCAGAACTCGCATGCCCATTATTCGAAATAAGGTGTTTCTCGTATTGTTTCCGAGGTGTTCGCCTATTACCCGTCGAGCGTTTCTCCATTATTTTAAGTGTGACTCGAGGTGTATTTGTATTTAAGGTGTTTCTCAGTGCAACACCTAAAGGTTTATTTTTTGCACACCTTTCGATCAGATACCGGCAGGCTCGCAGGCTCATTTAGAATATCTAATTTATGTATGCATATTTTAATTGAATTCTGAATGTACCTGCATTGTGAGCGTCAAGCGTTAGTTAGCTAAACTTGAAAGGCCAAAGAGTAATTTGCATAATTTGAATGTCAGACGTCCAAACCAGCCTTCATTTTTAGCCTGTCATTAGAAGCAGTTAGCCAATCGCGGCCGGCCTGTCCCACTACTGCCGAACTATCAAGTGTTAGAACCTGTTATGTACCGAAAATCGGCGGTTCTCATTGGTCTGCAGGTCTACCGGTTGTTAGAAAAGTGCAGCCAGTTTTGAGCATAGCATCCGGTTCCACGAAACTAATGCGAAAAAATTCCACTCCCCGCTCCTTCGCCGCGTACCCAAGCCGACTTGCTCCATAATTGTTGCTCGACTGGATCTAGTTGGCGGCGAAAAAAAGTCCGCAAAAAGCAAACTGCGTTTCATGCGGCGACCGAACGAAAATAGACCTTGAAACGTCGATTTCCAGCGAATAAATTATACATAAATGCATTTATGTAATTGGTGCTAAATAAAATTATTAGGTATTGACTAGGTGGCCGCCGAGGTATCGGTACGTAAGCATCGGGTTGTGCAATTAATTGCGTTGAAGCTCCAGAAACAATTTTTATTTTTGAACTGATGCACGAGTGCTCAGAAAGTTATTTTGATAATCAGCTTAACTAACATTATTTTCTATGTAACCTGCACACTTCAATTTACAAGAAATGGTTTCTTCATTAATTTAGAGTTAAAACCGGGTTTAAACAAGGTTTAATCATTTTTTTGCGAATAAGAGCGTTGTTACTTTGCAATATTTTGAAAGGCGCAGTATTGACCGCGCGCCTCCGCCAATTGTGCAGGTATTACAAATTACTGTATTGCTGTACCGATTACTGTATTATTAAGTCTACTGGTACCTTATACCATAGATTATGCTTATACATACGACAACAGGCGTATCCTCAAAAACACAATGGAAAAACACAGCCACTTAACAATTGCAGCAAAACAAACACGAAAATATAGATTACTGGGCTAAGGCCTTGGCTTTGAGATTACATTTTGGAGCACCGCACCGCGAATAAGCCAACGACCTGCGCCAAGTGCACCAAATATCTTAAATCTCGCTTTTGATAATTATTTAGACTTTTATACGCGATAAATCTCTTAATACGTTATTATTATTAATACATTATTATCATTAATATGTTATTATTATTAATATGTTATTATTATTAATATGTTATTATTATCAATACATTATTATAAATAATATGTTATTATTATTGGATAGCATATTATAAATAATACGTTATTATTATTATTATTATTTGGTAGCATATTATTA